>JAHLJT010005437.1:82020059-82162820 GCA_031308135.1 Acheta domesticus | reverse complement strand
AAACTTTTCTCTTTTGAAGACGAGAGTTTCTGTCAGTGATTTTCTCCAAAAAATCTAAAGAAATGACCGAAGCAGGTGAAATCCATCATAAGAGATACCTCAAGCTCCTCAGAGTTAGAACGGAAATTACTGAGGAAGTTGGCAAAGACGACTGATCATGGATTAAAACATGTATTGATCCATGAACTGATTTTCCAGAGATTGGCATTGCTTCATAAAATCTAGTGGCCGATTTCGTAACTAATACTTCCACTCCACCCGCATTTCTTCATCCATCGGTCAAGAAAAGTTGCCAGTAATACATCGTCCTGGCTGAAGTCATCAACTGACACGACGCTAGATGTCGATCTCTTCTTCTGTCAACGATTCTGAAATCATTGACCTCAACTAACTTGTAGTAGGATTTTTTTGTGAGCAAGTTAGAACCTAATCACACAATTGTGCGTACAACATTTAAAACCATACTACGGCAATGCAATACTAATTAACATAAAACTAAAATGTTCATATTAACCACCATACATTCAAGTGTATCTGATTTTTTCTGACCTCTAAACAAGTTAAAAACACAAAAATAATTACATACCGACTTCGTGCCGTCTCCTTTCCAACCATTTTGGAGAAGCTCTTAGTAAACAAACAGGTAACGCCATCTAACGGTCACCAAGAGAACAACTTGCGGCATATTTCGTAACTATACTTCGGTTTTTCTTTCTTGGCGCACGGGGAGAGGGTCATCAAAATGGAATAATCTCATGAATAATTTCGCTTCGTTCTCCGTTGTGCCGCCAAGAGTCGCATGATCGTCAGCACTGCTAGCGATGCAGTCGCAATCATGCGACTCCTAGCGGTATAAAACGAGAACGACCCCAATACCGTGAGATTATTCCCTTTTTATTGACACTCCCCGTGCGCCAAGAAAGAAAAACCGAAGTATAGGATACGTGCACATTGTGGTGGACCGATCATAGGCGACAGAAATGGTTCTAAATTCAGCAATGGCTTAAAAATCGAACCCTCACATTGTGGCGTACGAGGTCTGATAGGCCGATAGGTGGCAGTTATGCAGAGGGTGAGGAAAAAACAGAAAAGCTAGCCAAGACTAGATGAAGAAACATACTATAAAAAGAGTGTGATTTTTCTAACTCTGCCCCCAAGCCCCTATGGCCACGATAGAATATCACACGTCATTTCGCGTCTTTCTCCATTGCGCCGCTAGGAGTCGCATGACCGCAAGCACTGCTTGATACGGACGCGATAATGCGACCTCTGGCGGCACGACTGAGAACGTTCGCGAAATACCGTGACCTATTTTATTGTGAAGACGGGTCCTGAGGGGGCAAGCTTGAAAAATCGACAGTGGTAGTTTAAGAAAATCTTCGCTGTTCTATGTTAAACCCTACTTTATTTATTTTTATTGAGTAGAACAATACAGTCACTAATATATTCATTCCGTTCAGTTTTTGCACAACTATAATTCGTTGTTTTTTCTTGGCGCACGGGGGAGGTCATCAAAATGGAATATACATCACGGTATTTCGCGTCGTTGTCAGTTGTGCCGCTAGGATTCGCATGATCGCGTCTGTATCGAGCAGTGCGACGATCATGCAACTCCTAGCTGTGCAAACCGAGAACGACGCGAAATACCATGAGATATTTCATTTTGATGACACCCCCCCCACGCGCCAAGGAAGAAAAACCGAAGTATATTTTAGTTAAAGGTAAGAGAATCTCTTCGTTTTCCGCATTTTTATACTTTCTTTATTCGAATAGAGCAACCTGTCACCCTATCTATTACTTTTCTCGTCAGTTCTCATTTTGGTTATTGCGTTAATAGTTTTTCATTGAGAGTTGGTGCAAGTCAAATATGCCAGCATGAGCTATATTGGGGTTTTGATTTCTCGGGTCTTTATTTGATGATGGAATATCTCACGGCATTTCGCGTGAAGCCCTCATGAAATTACTATCACATATTCCATCATGAAGGCAGGCCTCCACGCGCCAAGAAATAAAAACCCAACTATAGTTGCCTAGAAAATGCTCCTGAGCAATGGGTACAATTTCCAGCTATGTTTTTTGCAGTCAAAACATGAGAGGTGCGTGATGGTGGCGTGTAGAACTGTTGTACTGAATCGACATGTTTTCTATCAGATATTTCTATATTGTTTTTTCGATTATCTATATTTATATTAGTGGTTAGAATAATAATATTCACAATGTCTTCAGTATGTTCGGAAGATAACTATAAAATTGAAGTTATCCAACCACAAATATTTACTTTTTCAAGTTGGTCGCCTAATTTGTGATCTGTTTGTTTGCTTCTTATTGCAGTAGTATTCACTTTCAGGCGTTGTGCTAACTAGTACAATATTTCTCATTTCTATTCATTGTCCTCTAAATCCAGAAAGAGGAGTACTATACTTCGATTTTTATAACGTGGCGCTTCAAGGTCTGTCATCACCTTGGAATGCCCGGTGTCCCAGAAAGGCGTTTTACACTGTTTGATCTTCAATAACTCCAACAAAAATTTAAAAATATGTTTTTTTAGTCACAATGATGTTCATTTAAGATGTTTAAAATGTTCTCCATTGAGAAAAATACATAATCTACAATTCTGTGAAAGAAATCGACAGACACGTGACACGGTTTCCCTAGGAATGGATTCACAAGCCGTCACGACAGCCGCTCTCATGTCATTCAGCTTACGCGGTTTTGTGGCGTAAACAGTGTGCTTCAGAATTCCCCACAGAAAAAAGTCTAACGGCGTTAGATCGGGAGATCTGGGTGAATACTCACCTCGAACAGGTTTTTTGTCCAGTTTCCCTGATCCAATGAGGCAAATGTTGAGATGGCCCCTTGTTTTGCTTCTGGACGTAAATATAGCTTCACTGTGCGCACGTTTTGTTTTTTTAATTTATTTTATTTATTTATTTATTTACGTCAAAAACAGTTAAAAACTGCGTATGACGAGCTATGGGGAGAAGTGAATTTTGTGCACGTTTTCATAATTCTGTGGTCTCTATCCTAAACCATATTCTAGTCGAATTTTGAATACAGAAAAGAGAGGTTTTTTTTCGAGTTTTGTTGACAAAATATTCGCTCCTATATAATAAAATATATTTTCAAAGGTAAATTAGCTATAAATTCCTGCCCTGAACCCTCATGTTCTTCATGAAAGAATAATACTTTTTGCCGCGATAATATGAAAAACGATAATTTGAATAACTATATTTCCCACTGAAATTCAGAAGACGTGCACAAATAATGAAGTTACATTTATGTCCAGAAGCAAAACAAGGGACCATCTCAGCATTTGCTCAAGGATCAGGGAAACTGGACGAAAAACCTGATCGAGATGGGGGCCATCAACCCAGAAACTGTGGTACAATACTTGTTACAGGTTCTTTAGAATTATACAGTCCAAATGATAAATAATTACATTAACTATCATTGTTAAAATTAATTCTACTTTCCTTTTTGATGCTCGGTATAGTCTCGAATTGTATAGAAACAGTTATGCAGCAGAAAAGATTTTACTTGGGACTTAAACTTTTCTATTGAATTTAATCGTTTAATGTCTTCTGGCAAAGTGTTGTAGAGTAATGTACATGAATTGTATGTGAATTTTTTGTAGTGAGCTGTTGATACTGCCACCTGGTGAATATGATTACTACGTCGTGTGTTATACTTATAGACATCGGCGTTTGCTGAAAATATATTCTCGTCCTTAAGTAAGTCATTTTTGACAAAAACTACTGATTCGTAAATCAGGAGACAAGGTAATGGTAAAATTCCTAGATTAATAAAGAGTGACTTACAAGAATCACGTGGGTTGGATTTGCTTATTATTCGTACAATTCTTTTTTGTAATCTGAAAGTCTGTGAACTATAAGATGTGTTTCCCCAAAATATTATGCCATATCTCAGGCGGGAGTGAACATTGGCAAAATATACACAACGAGCTGTATGAAGGCTGACGGAATTTGAAAGAATTCTGAACGCGTAGCATAATGAGCTTAATTTTGTGTTCAATTCATGTAAGTGGGCATTCCATTTGAGGTTTGACTGAATTGATAGACCTAAAAATTTTGTTACATTAACATCAGTCAATGGCACACCGTTCATTTTCAATGGAGTACAGAATTTTTTATTTGATATGGAAAACTGCATTGAAACTGTTTTATTTTCATTTACTTTTATTTTGTTATTACGGAACCAATTTGAAACGTCTGATATTGTACTATTTACGGTTTCTTTGTTGCAAAGAATATTTGTATCATCCGCAAAGAGAACTGTTCTTCCGTTTCGAATCGCTAAAGGCATGTCATTTACGTATAATAGGAAGAGAATAGGGCCTAAAATCGATCCTTGCGGGACTCCACGTACAATTGGCAAAGAACCGGAAAGGTGTGTACATAACGTTCCATCATTTCAGTAAGGTATTTCTACTCTCTGAAATCGTTGTTTAAGGTACGAACATAGCCAATCTAGAGCAATACCACGGATTCCATACGAAGGTAATTTTGAAAGTAAAATGTTATGATCAATGACGTCAAAAGCTTTTGAAAGATCTAAAAATATTCCAATAGTTGCTTCGTTTTGATCCAATGATGAGGCAACATACTTAAGAAAAGAAAAAATGGCTGTTTCCGTAGATTTTGATTTCCGGAATCCATGTTGGCAATTTGAAAACGCGTCGTGTTTATTGAGAAAGGTTTCCATTCGCACATAAAAAAGTCTCTCTAATATTTTTGAAAAAACTGACAAAAGAGAAATTGGCCGATAATTTTGAACTTCATTTTTGTTGCCATTTTTGTTGAGCACTCCTTTTTGCTTGTAATGGAGTAGAACTGATGTTCATTACTATTTTGTAAGCAATGCAGAAAAATCAAATCAGCAGTTCATTTACTGTTGAAATTGAATTTCTATAACTCGGGAGCAAACATTTTTCAAATTTTTATTTTTATAAAATAATAATTATTTTCTAAATTCTTGTTTCTAGTTTTTCAAATGTTGCTGTTTTTTTATTCTGGGTCTCAAGAAAATGTGCGCCGATAATCCCTTTCCCCACATGTCATATACAGATTTTACTGTTTTTTTTACCAAATAAATAAATAAATAAATACTCGACACTACCCAGTCGTCCTATCCACTTCTAAACAAATGTTTCATTGAGGAATTGCCGCACGTTCTTTACCTGGGTAAAGTTGATTAATGGCTAAAACAATTGCTTCCCGCAACATGTTAACATAAACAGCACCCCTCACTGTTCCTTCAAAAAAGAATGGCCCTACGACACCACACCACACTGATAATCCAAGAAAATTAACAGTTCGTTCTTCCACAAAATTGGGTTTTTCTTTCGCCAGTTGTGGCGATTCAATTTAATTCCATTAGTTCCATTCAATTTAAAAGTCGCCTCATCAGACCAAACAATCAAATCAGTGAACTGTTCATTATCACACCTCCATTCACAAAATCCGGATCGTCCTCGTTTAATGCGTAAAGCAACCTGGGAACGTAGAATTTCCACATTTCTTGGTGTAAAATGTGGTGGATACTGGACTTGCTTACACCTGACTCATGCGATGCTTGCCGTATGGACTTCTTGGGGGACCTTAAGAAACTTCGTTCCTGCTTCAATGCCTCTCTCGCTTGATACTGATTTCTTCCTGACACACCGGCCCTTCTTCACATCACACACAGTTCCATCCCTATCAAACTTGTCGCGTAATTTCGTAATTGTTACGGTGGCACAGCACGTAATTGTTTTCACGTAATTTCATAATTGTTATTGTGACGGTGGCACAGCATTAAACTCTGCCTGCCATCGTCTTTGCACGTCTTTCATGCTCTCATATTTCCAATCGCACTTTGTAATCTACCTCCGTTGCACAAAGGAAAGATTTCCAGCCATCTTGTCAGTTACTTCTCACTGTTGGTAAGTGAACAGAAACAAAAGAATCAATAAATAATACTAGGTGAAACAAAAGAAACAAATGATTCCTAACGATCACTAATCTGGACTATTCTAGACACAGAAATTTCAGTCACGTTACCTGTTGTTTTTATTATTAGAAAAAAATGTTTTATACATTCTTCGTTTCGAATAATAAAGTTGTGTCCATTGATGTTTAGTTTCAGACGGCGATTGAAATTTTTTGCGCCACCATCCGTCAGTATTGTTGTATATCTAAAATTTTGAGACAGGACCCTCTTCCACAATATCTCACTTCCAGCTACCTCCATTGCATTTGAAGATCCATTAAAATTACTATGACACTCACCACTTAAATTATTAATTTCTTTCCATTTTTATATTCACAGCTATTTTCTCCTAATTTGCACTTGTTCTTTTCACATGTGCCACAGTATTTTGACAAAACATGAAAATCAGCAACAAGACCAGTCAAGATATCGATAACAATTCCCATTCAAAAAGGAAATGTATTGCCTCGTTTATGCCATGTTCCTTTGTATAATACTGATAAATTTATAACTTCATCACTAACTGAATCTAGTACATCTATGTCAGTTTCACGTATGGCGACTGTGAAAGCCTCAAAATTTCCTCTTTCATTTTTGCATTATTTTTAATAACAGCAAGGACATGAGAATAGTAAGTTGAAGCATTTATGGATGGTAAACCAATTACCATTGAAGCTGCTCTATTGCTGAATGGCCCCTACCTATTTGTAAAGAAGCATCCACAATTTTCCTATTCACTTCATATGGTGGCCTAGTACAATATGATGTTACAGGAACACGAGGGCTAGTTAAAACTTTATTTAACAGTTGTTCAGAATTATTACACTTGCTCACTAACTGATGAGCAAACGACATTGTTTTACTTCAATGCATACATTTGAGGATCCACAGACAGCACACACACACTCTTTCAGTAAATGTTCCCAAACACACTTGTGAAGTAACAAGTGTGATGGTTTGATCGGCTGATGGCTTGATCGGTGAGATTTTATCAGAAAACGAACTTGTACAATGCTTGACATCTGATTCTAAAAACGTTTCTACTTCCTCAGCACAGCCTGTGACTGCAATCTCCTGCAGTTTCTTCTTTACAAAAGCTGCATATCTATTACCAGTGCACTCCTTTGCACCGAAACAAATCTAACCTAAACTAGCCGACGGAACATAAATTGAGAATATGAAATACGTAATTAAAATATATACCAATTAACTAACCCTGCAGTGCATGAATTTTTAAATATAAGTCAACATTTTTCTTCTTGTTGAACAAAATTTACAGAATCAGGGGAAAATATTTTTAAAAAATTTTGCAAATTTTACTGATTTTTGAATCGTTTTTATGTTTTGTGCCAAATGGCAACACTATGCAATGGTGCATTAAACCATTGATGAATCAATATCTAAAGCGTGTTTAGAACCAATGTAAAAATGCCGTTAAAATCTACAATATAAACTATTTTTTTAAAAGACGAACAAAAGAAATCGATTAACCGTGAAATTAACACATAAAAAGAACATTTCAACCTTTTAAGTAAATACTTGCTTACATGTCAATGAATATGTGCTTACATGTCAGTGTATACTTGTTTCATACTATATTTTAAGACATAATTCTTCTCGTTGTTCAGGCATACATGAACAGGACCATTTGTCATTGTGAATACAATTTAAATAACCCAAGAATTTGAGAAGACTTTGCTCGCAGAAGTTTTCTGTTTATTTTAAGGACCTTTTATAGGGAAGTCAGGAATTTGTTATTGATACTCCTAGGGGAAGATAAAATATTCTCATTTCCTTTGTTTCCCTATTATCTTCCCACAACCTACGACACTGTTGAAAATATCGACTCCTTCCATACGCTTTACATGTGGGCATGGGTCCTTACCACATTTTTTATTCTTTCTATTGTATACTACCTTTTCTGATTAGTGCCAGCGATGGTTGATTATATCGTAAAAAGGTTGTTAATGATTTTAAAAAACTTCTTACAGTCTCGAAATCATTGGTGGTCATAGTTTCTTTTGTAATAGGGACCCCAAGGAAGGTGTCCCATAGTTCATCAATTTTCTTCTTCCAGTTTCACTGCTCATGCTACAAATATCAGGAATTTCATTATGACTGAAGAGATTATTTCTTGATCGCTCAAAAGACTGCTTAACATTACATAATGAGCTTTTATCGTGTCTATTAATTCGGATGTAAAAAATTATCTAAAAAATCGTAAGCAATTTGTAGGGAATTTGCAGTTTCAGAAAGTCTATCATTTCCTTTGAATTGAAAATACGATTTTTGAAGTTGCTTCTTGCACAAGCAACTGGATGTACTTGTTTCCCTGCTTGGAAGTGACAACTTCCTTATGTCTTCTTGATTTTTCTTGCAGGTATTGATGTTAGCATAGGATCTGTCTCCAAAAATCTACTTCTAAAGGCATGTTTTCTGTCAGTAGACCTACTGTATCTATACTATTGTCATCAAATATATTTACTGTTTCCCGCCAATTTTGGAATATAAAATTTCACAAAATATTACACGTAGGCAAATGAAAGATAAAACATACAAAAGCAAACTTGAAAATTAATCTAACACATAATAAAACGCCAGGATCAGGCTGAACCATGTAACACATGACTGCATTTTATAGCCAATTGGCAATCAGTGCATTTTTATAAAAATAACAAAAATATGGTTCCAAATTAAGTAACGTATAGAATAATATACAAATATGAAACAACTAAATATTCTTCACAATTTTTTTGAAGTTCGCACATATACGGGATTTCAGCTTGCTTTGGTCCCTAGATTTTTCAATATGGCGGCCATTCGGCCCTGCCAACTTTGAAAATGTACATGAAGCTAGACATCGGCGCTACATTCAAACATACGCAATTCGAGAAATCTGCCATCAGGAACTTCTCTCATTATAATGTTAATTTTAATCAACTGAATGTTTTGAAACATTGAAATAATTATCATTTGGATCGATTATTTTGATAGTTTTCTTCTGAAACTCATAATGTTGAAATATGAGAAGTTTAATGTTTTACTTCATTTTAAAATGCAAATATAATTAAAAAGCTTTATAGGAATAAACTACATTCTTACAAAGATTGGTAATGATTGATATAATATAGAATTAATGGAAGGAAATTTAAAAAAAATGAAATCAGAGTATTTCTTAAATTTGATTTGTCTCCATTTCGTTATTACAATAATACATTCTATCTCAACATTCAACAGTGAAAACTAAGGAAGAAGAGTTAAAACACAATTTATTTTTTACCAAGTAAATTTATTTCACAATAGTTGCAAACAAGTGTTTTTACAGTTAAGTTTTTGTGAAATCTTCATCTACACTGCCCCTGATCAGATGTACAATTTGTTTTCACAATATACCCCATCCTGCTCTCTATACACAACCATAATTTTCTCTGCATTTTTCCAATACTCCACTGCATTTTTCCAATTTGTCCAAAGTTGACACCTTAAAAAATTAAATAATGTATTCATAACACTATTAAATTTAAGATATTGAATCTCATTTTCCTTGTGTTAAATGTGTCAATGAATTTAGATAATTAAGATACCTGTTTAAAAGCCTGCTTCCAAGGTTTCTGACCTTTTCCATTCTGTAGCAAGATTTTCTAAGGACATTCTTATTGAAGAATCACTTTGACTGAGATCACATATTTTCAGTTGAAACTACATTAGGGAGTAAGCCTTGAATCAGTCTGCCCTTCAGTTCGCTGCAATTTATAGACTATACCCTGTTGTTAATTACTTTAAACGCTTGAAAAAAATATTTATATGATAACTACTTAAATCATTTTAATGGAATATATGAAGGTGAAAATGAAAAGATGAAATTAAATGCAAGAATAATAATATACAGCATTTATCATGTATCCTGACAATAGATATTTTTAAAATGTTCACATTTTGCACAGAACGTTAGCAGTATTGGTCTTATTTTACTTATGATATCTACATTACAGATCTGCTCATGGCTTTCTGGCCTGGCTTCATAAATCTTTGGTCTCATTGTGTACTACATATACTCCTTTCTTTGGGTCAGCCATGACTGTAAAATATCAAAAAATTTTAATAAATATAATAGTTATATAATTACATTAATACTATACAAAAGTATTGCATAGTGTAATGTATAATATAATATAGGTTTACATAGTAAATACTGTCCATTTAAAATTCTAAATATATATCCATGGGAGTGTGAAAGTATCAAAGTATGTAATCAGTAATTGTATGTTCACAGCAATGTAAATATGCATATGATTTATTGAATATGAATTGCTAGAGCACAGTACCTTGTCATACATTGTTTGAAGCAATTCTCTTTGACAGATATCATTGTTATTATTTTTACTATTGATATTATTATTACTACTAATAAGGCTGACAAAAATAATTCTCCTGGATAATTTACATCATCTTTACCTCTATAAACAATATACTTACTTTGATATTCCAAACAAAATTCTTTTAAGAATTCTGAACAAAGAAGTTTAAGGTCCTTGGAAAAAGAATGTATCATAATTGCCTCTGATATTCTCCCAAATTTCTTTTTCTGAAAGAACTTTCCCTGTAAAGAGTGTTTCCTATTATTTCTTCTTTGCAAACTATACCCAATACAAAGAATAAAAATATACACTCATATGTTGAATGTTACCATCATGAGTTTTTTTATAGATGAATCTTGCAATTGCTTTCTTCACAACCATCTAAGTGATCTGATTGAGTACTGACTTCACAATACTGAAAGAATATTGTGAAGTCGATATGAACTGCATTTTTAGAGATACACATACATTTGTAATGTTAATTTTTTCACATATGGCTTTATTATTAGACCAAACACCATGAATTAATATATGTTCAATCACCGTGTGTGCTACAATTCCCAATTTATAGATATAAACAAAGATATACAAAATACCTGCATGTGGTAATGCACAAATAATCTATTCCATAGTACAAAAATTTAAGATTTGTTGGTTGTTATGTTTCATAAACATCTTACCTGAAATAAATATGCCACTTCACATGTACGTTCGGAATTCGTTTTCATAATCCATTCTCGTTCTAATTCGCTTTGAAATTCTCATATAGAGCAATAACATTGTATCTTGCTGCACTATTTAATATTCATTGTTTAACTTTAACACGATTTGCATGCGTCATTTTAACTCACTTACGTGCATTGTTTCCACTGTCTCGTTTAAAATTCAAAAACAAATAATGCGATGAGAATATCAAATCAAAACGACAAATTCAATCTAAAAATTGTAAATATGCTTCTACGCCACCTTCTAAGCGTGCAAGAGTGCAGTTTTGAACATGTTGGTAGAAATAAAACAAATGAAAAGATGCCAACCCCAGATAAATAAAGTCTCTTTCGGCGTGTATGTGCCAACACATGGGGAGTTTCGTTGACGGTTGACTCCTCTGAAATAGACCTGTACTAAACTTAAAGTGAAACGAAAAGTTCCTAAGACAATGCCGTTAGTATAACGGGTGATATTCATGAAGTTGGTATGATCCACTTTCTCTGGGACCATTTGAGCCTGAAAACGGCTATACTTGAGTTTTTGATATAATCATCGACAAAAATCAGTGAATAGTGAATTTAATCTGACATTCGACGCCTCTATTACTATCTCCTGGTAGATGGCCATGAGATAATACCAGCGAAATCTGTGAAAGATGATGTGAACTACAATAACTAATGAGAAACGTGAGTGCACAAATATAAGACTTCCACACAATAACAAAGAAATGAGACGTCAGAAGGAACCATAGTAATTTGGCAACACCATGCGCCATAGAAAAGTTCAAATAAAGAAACTAATGAGACTAATAATTTGGAATTGTTTTTGATGAATGACAGTTCAAAACAAATCTTCTAATTGCGTTAATGACCACTTTAAATTTTAAAAAATTAAATTTCTGACAGATTTTGAATTAAAGCTTTGCGCCATGGAAGTCCCATTGGCTCGCTATACAAGTTCTCCGATCGCTCGGCTCCGCTCGGCTGTCTTCTTATATGTTCGTTCCGCAATTTGCTCTCCCGAGATGCAAGTTACTTCCAACCATAGAGGAGAGATACTCTATGCTTCCAACGCCCTGTACAACAAGATGGCGTTGGTTACTTCATTCGTAACCTCGGACGCGCTCAAAGACATTGGAAATAAACTAGACTCACTGCGAGCGCTGCTGTCGTGGAATAATTTGAAGGGGTTGCCCGCCGCCATTGTAGTGGAAGAAACGTGCTTTGAACGTGGGTAGAGAGTATCATTTGGAGTTCGTTGCGAATGATAGCGAGTTAGTAGTTTGTCTTTGGCTGTTTTCTGCAGTATAAATATATTATTTCAGGTGTACAAAAAAAAATCGTGAAATAAGTTGGTTAAGAAAAATATGTTCGCTATTTGAAAAGTTAGATATAAGCTAGTGATGAAAAACGGAAAGCCATCCAAAGGCACTGTGAGTCAAAGTGTGCAAATGCAGGTACTGGAAAAAGTGCCGGACATTTATGTCTTTCAGGAACTAGAAATGTACGCCAGTGACAATATGTTTACTGAAATCCATATTATTTTATTAGTCAAAGCTATAGTGAACATTTATATGAAAATTAGGTTGCACCATGTAGCAACTTCATAGAGTGACACTCCACAAAGAAATGTTGAGGCAACACCTTAACAAAAGTGTATTGTTCCTAAATCAATAATTGATTATGAATGATAAAAGGCCATTCATTATAGTAATGACAAATAAAGTTGTATTCATGTACAATTGTTGTTATTGTTTCACCTTCAAATTCAGAAGTTTTAAAAATTTATTTTAAAAGATGTTACTAAAGATGAATAACGTTAATGAGCATTCATGCTCAGGTGTTTGCTATTTAATACTTACTCTATAATAACTCTAAGATCATTAATTTAATATAAGAGTCCCCCCCCCCAACATCCCCTTCAACAACTCGGCTCAGTCATGTAGAGTGTAGTGGTATTTAGTTTTAGCATTGAACCAATCAGATGTCCTAATAAATAAATTTTAGTTTAAAAAATTCTATGTTATAATTTAAATAATGATAAAAAAGAGGAATAATAATATCCCTATTCATGTTGCGACTTCATTTTTTTAAGAAAAATCTAATAACCTTTCTTGTATAATCTGGGAAGTTATAAGGAATCTAGACAGGTTGGAATCCACACAGCTATCTAATAAACTAATAATCTATTTGTGTAGTTGTGAATCTTCTTCAAAACAGAAAATATTTAAAAAGATATTATAGCAAAATAATTTGGTAGATTTCCACCTTTTCTTGTGAAATGGAATACAGAAATATTCAATATGTTTATGTAGAACTAGTGGTGCTACAGAATGGCACAAACTTTCCCGTATTAGTTTTCTATTTTCTTGGGTCTTCGCTAGCTATTCGGAATTGCCACATACTCTTTCTTGCCAGCTACCATCTATCACCGCCAAAAGTGCATTTTTTTGGTCATTTTCTTAATTTTTCGGTTTACTATTGGAAGAACGAAAATATTAATTTTAGAATATTAAAGGACACAAAAACCTAGCCCTAAATGGCAATTTTTAAAAAAATGATGTGCCGTTTAAGAGTAAATGGCGTTTTAGCACTACTAAAAATGCGAAATTTGAAGCTCATTTTCACAGAAAATTTTTGAGTTTTCAAAATACTTTATTTGAAGTTATTTGAAGCACTTACACTCACAAGTATAATAATGTTTACAAATTGCTGGTAATGTGCATGTTAAAGATGTGAGAGATCTTTCAAAAAAGTTACAATTATGTAATTTTGAAAAAAACAAAAAATAACTCAAAATAAACTTTACGCTATACTAAAGAGTGTAATTAGCACTATCCGTTACAAAAGTTTCAAGAAAAAAAATGCAGCCATATACGAGAAAATGGCGTTTGAGCATTTCTGAAAATGCCGAAATTTGAGCTACTTTTCACAGAAAACGGTAGTGTTATCTAGAAACTTTACTTGACATTATTTAAAGCATATATACTCGAAAATATAATAATGTAAAAAAATCGCCGATAATGTAAATATTAACGACGTGAGAGACAAGTAAAAAAAATTACATTTTTGTAATTTTTGATAAAAACAACCGATAGACCAAAATGGCTTTTATGTCATTGATAGAGTACATTTACCACTATCCCTACCAAAAGTTTAAAGAAAAAATTTGGAGCCGTTTTTGAGACAATCTTGTTTTTCTATTTTTTTAAAATTGCACATATTGCACGCAATATTGCACGAAAACTACCAAAATTTTAAAAAACATTTACATGACCTTTATGAAAGAACTCAATATGCAGAACAAATTTTATTTGAAGAAATAATCTCTATGTTCAGTTTTGTAGTTGGAGAAAGACGCCGAAAAAAATTCAAACTTTCACAATTTTCAAAAATTCAGAGCTGTACGTGAAAATCGGACCTATACCATGTTAGTAAGTGTATTTTACTCTATTCATACAAGAAATTTAAAGAAAAAATTTGGATCCTTTTTCGAGAAAATTTTGAAAATCTCCGGGGGGCTTAAAATAAAGTACCCCTAAATTTTGAAGAATCTTTTTCAAAATCTCAAAGCTTTCGACTAGAATCAGATCGACCGGGGAATATCCATTTTGGAAGAAATCGTACGTATGGTTTAGGCGCTAGCAGTGTTCACAGACGGACAGACGGAAGCTTTTCTTTCAATTGGGTTTGCGGTAACAAGGACCTAGAAAACAGGGTGTCTGGCTACACCACGTGTTAGGGGATTATTTTTTCTTAATTTTAGCAAGTAGTTTTATCGACTTATTCGTTTTCACGGCCCGGCATTGCATTTTTTTCCGCCGAAAATTGGCCATTTTTTCGCGCAGCATTACATAACGTTCCCTATACTACGTATATCACTCCGTGTATACGTACGTATACTGGAAAGTAAAGACGTACATGAAATCCTGATTAATGTTTGCTTTTGTCACTATCATGACCAGGAAGGTAAGGAACAAGTCAAAGTCTGTTCTAGATTTCATTCAGTTGATTTCGCAAAGGAAAAAAATGAATTTGGACAGTTATTAGGCCTTTTATGTGAAAATGTTCATATTCCTTCTGTGACTGGGTTGTAATTAGATGTCTTTGTCCATTATTGTTTTAGACAATCATATTTGTACTTATTGAAAGCCAAAAGGTTAATAAAAATATAGATTATATTTGGAATTTTATTAAAATGTAGTCTTGAACTTTGTGAAACATTACCATTTCAAGAAGCACTTTTCCTCTTCTTCAGGAGTCTATTTTATATAAAAAGAAATGTTTATAAGCTAAGCTACAATTTTTTAAAATTTAGGGTTTAAGTAAAACAAATGAACTAAAATAAATTGCATTTTTTCTACCTATTATGTTTTAAGTAAAAGGAAACCAAGTAAATTATAATTATGTACCACGTACAAATGAGCTTACCTTGATAGCTTATGTTATCCTTACTTAAAATCTATTTGTAATTTTTGAAAAAATCTTGCATTTTGTAAAGAAACAAACCCTCAACACCTTCCATGGCTTCTGACAAGAAGCTATACTGAGCAGAAAAGTTGGGGAGGGGACAAACTGGTAGATTTTTGAATTTGAATAAGAAGGGAACAAAATTCTAAGGGGGAACTTTATATATCTTCTCCCCAATTATTTATGTTTTTTTAATTTTATGCAGCAATATGTAATATTTATTTTATTAGCAATATTTATATATTCAATACGTAGTTATAGATATTATATGTGGTAAAGTATATATTCAATATATAGTTAATAATACACCTATAAATATGACTGTCTAAAACAAAACTGGACAAAGAAGTTAATGAAAATGTTCATATCTATACACATTGTTATAGAATAATGACATAAGAAACATGTATGAAAACAATGGCCGCAGTATGGTCATTTATTGTGTTTAATTGTATCTTATTATTTCTGTTACACACTCAAAATACGACTGAAACAAGTGGAAACGCAGCCTTAACTTTGAATAGCGCGCGCAAAGTCATCCACTACAATGGCGGCTACAGCTCCCTTCAATTTAGTCGGTGTCCTGAACTGTCCGTCCACGGCATTGTGGGGGCTTGGACGCGCTGTAGTTCCCGTGCTTTGGTAAGTATTTTAGCCAGTATTGTTGAATTCAACGTGTTTGTTTCTGAACCTATTCACTAGAAATGTACAATACCCACATTTTATTGATTTTTTAAATTAAGTAACTTTGTTGCAAGAAAAACGGTAGCTTTTTCTTAGCACCAGTGTATTTGTACAAGTAAATTCTTCTCTACCGTCATTTTACAGTGTTACGCTCAGACACCGATGAAGCTATTTTTATTGAAATTTTTCGTTTTATATCTTCAATTCCGTACTCCCTTCGGTGATTATTTCATACACAGTTCAAATTTTAGATAACTTGTTTCATAATGGAGCGGCTCCTTGATGAAATAGAAGCAATTGTCACAGAAATCCCAGCAAGTAATAATACAGAAAACAAAATAATGACGAGAATGTTTTTGGTACACTTCTTCACTCATCCGCAAATAATTATGGTAATCTGTAGGATTTGAACTTAACTCTTTTAGTAATAGTGTATGAGTGTATTCATCTCTCTTTGTTAAGCCAATCTTTACACCAGACTGCGTTTTCACGTCTTTTTACAATTTATGGCCACGATAAAAGAGATCGCGTCGGCTTCTTGCTTGCTCACCATCACTCGACTTAAGTTAAAATCTTACTGTTTACCGTAGCGTGTGTGTGACCTATCCTGCACAGATGTACCTTTCCGGTTTATATATCATATCGTGTGTGCGGCATCATTTTTACGGGCGACCAGCTCTTCTAACAGAGAACAATCTTTGCTCCTAATATTAACGTTAGAAATTAATGCAATTGTTTCACTCTTTAACCCTTTCACTGCCAGCGCCTCCCTGCCCACTACTGCGGAAACTGCCACAGGAGATTTTCGAAGTTTGCAGACACATTTTCAAATCTGTAGCAGCCTTATTTTAGAACACGATATCCAATCATTTTTGTAGAGAGGAGAAATGTAAAGATTTTTTTTTAAATTGAAGTTCAAAATTAATTTTATTGATGTAATTGTTTTTTTGAGGCCTGAAAACTTTAGAAACTAATGCATTACACATCAATGAATAAATACTCAAATATTTATTGTTTTGTAAAGTATACTTTACAAATTACAAGGTTGTGTTTTTATTGTGTGAAATTCTTTTAGCATGCTTTGGGGCTGTACACACATAGAAACAGAATGTAGGATAAGGAACAGAATCATAATTTGTGATATCCACCAGTTTTTACAGAAGTCAACAATGCCCTCTTTGTTTTCGTCATCAACATTGTTGACATGAGAAGTCGAAAACACCTCAACAATGTCAGAAGATTCTGAATGATACACAAATTCGCTGCAGCTCGAAGAAATATCACTGTCCGAATCTCTTTGAGCAATAATATCAGCAATTTCTTTCTCATAAACACCGTTATCTGCCATTACTTACCAATAAAGGCGATCAAAACCACGCGACACGAACATAGCAACACTGTTTACTCTAATCTTCACTTAATTTTTTTTTATTATGGGCCTCAGGAAAATCCCCACACGTCACATACAGTTTTTAGTGTTTTTTGACCAAATAAATAAATAAATAAATAAATAAATCACTCGCTCACAAATGTCCGCGCAAAAATCACTCAATCAAAAACGAAATTTTAAAATTGTGAGAAAATTAATAGTTGAAAATGTTTTCAAAAACTCTTCTTTAGGTAGATCATCTTCTTATCTCGAAGAATCAATATACGCAATTTGATGGACATCTACCGTTTCAAATGGGAGAATTCTGCAAAATTATAAACCTAAATCAGTCCACGGGGAGACGTTCGCGCGCTTTCTAGTATCGAGGACTGTGACGCACAACTCGGCAACACCGGGCGCGCAGCGCGCTTCATTCAAATTAAGTGACAAGTCCTCAGCAAGAGTTCTTATACTCCTATTATTCCTCTGGGTCTTCTGGCGCAATTGAACAAGATCCTTGCTCCTGGAAAACATTACCTTTGATAGTAACTAGATATTCAACAATGCTGAATTTTGATCGATATATCGATTTGTGCGATCTGAATGAAAATCTTAATTCAACTAATATTCCGAATGCTACACTTTGATACTACTTCTTTAT
Organism: Acheta domesticus; assembly: GCA_031308135.1. Taxonomy (NCBI): domain Eukaryota; kingdom Metazoa; phylum Arthropoda; class Insecta; order Orthoptera; family Gryllidae; genus Acheta; species Acheta domesticus. The sequence goes on along the minus strand of JAHLJT010005437.1, from coordinate 82,144,583 downwards.
GAGAAAATGGGTGGTCTTGCGAGTTTATAGAATTGTTTATACTTTCTGTACAGAATTATTATTTCTTATTGTGTCATATGTCGGCTTTTTGACTTTTTCTCGTAACAATATTTATTCGGTTATTCGAATAATTTATTATTAAAAATGATTCATACTCTCTTTTCATAAAATGGAATATCTCACGGTATTTCGCGTCATTCTCCGATGTGCCGCCAGGAGTCGCATGATCGCCAGCATTGCTCGATACAGTCGCGATCATGCGACTCCTAGCGGTACAACCGAGAACGACGCGAAATACCATGAGATATTCCATTTTATTGATCCCCCCCCCCGTGCGCCAAGAAAGAAAAACCGAAGTACATTATGCGAGACACACAAATAGTCATTGTCTTCTACATCACTGTTGCAAGATACCCTACACAGAACTCAAAGCAGCAATCTTTGGCGTAGATCAGAACCTCACTCAGTAGAGCTTCTGGGTGAGAATGCAATCCACAAAGGTATTAGTGGCATCAAATGTGTTGTAATGATAAAATACTTTTTTGCTGGTGTTACTATCAACCATTCAAGGTGTAGGTAAATGCATAGCTGGATTTCCCTACTATAACTGCGATTTTTCTAACTCTGCCTCTGAAGGCAGTCTTGAGTCTTCTCGTGGCTCAGAGCGAATGTCGCTCGCCTTTTCACCAAGGAGGTCCGGGTTCGAATCCCGTTGATTCTCACGTGAAATTTGTTCCAACAAAGCGAGTTAGGCTGCTCCCCAAGGTCCAACCTTTGTGAAGTGTCCTAAACCTTACCCCCTTCCTTATGCCTTCCCGATTGTGTCCGCTGGGTAGTGACGCAGGGGCGCGCGGTGTGAGGCGCGTACGCGGAGATGCTACCTGGCGGCCCTCTTGACAACTGACAGACGAGACGCGACACATAAATATAGCACCCTCAGGAATACAGATGGCGCTAATATCAAAAAGTAATGGAAGATTGCTCTACGCTCGACATAAAAGAGACGCATTGCGTAAAAGACGCAACAAATGTTTTTTAAAATAAGTCTTTCTCAGTCGCGCCGCTAGATATCGCATGATCGCGACCGTATTTTTTATTTACGTCAAAAATAGTTAAAAACTGTGTGTGACGAGCTATGAGGAGAAGTGAAATTTGTGCACGTTTTCATAATTCTGTGATCTCTATTCTAAACCACATTCTAGTCGAATTTTGAATACAGAAAAAAGAGCGTTTTTTGCAATTTTGATTATAAATAAATAAATATATTATTTACTAATAAACTTAAATTCACTTTTCTGCTATAAGCAACTATTTTTAGGGTTGATTAATAAATGAGAAAATAATGCTGGAATGAAACATCTTACGTACGTATAAAAATAAATCATTTAATGCGAGACGGGTTTTCTTGTAGATGCCACCTAGCTGACCCAAAGTCACGTGACACTGGCGCGAGAGATGTTGATACCCGGCCGGGCCTTCTGCGCAGCTCGGTGCGCACTCTAGTATATCTCTCCTCTATGATATCAACTTACAATATAAAGCTTTGCACAATGTTGGAGAGAAGCAAACTACTGAACTTGCTACGCAATCGAATAATCTAAGTACATTGGCGGCTCGTGCTTAGGTTGCACAACTCCCAGATAATCGAAAAATATCTTATAATATCTAAGGAATATACATTTTACTTTTAATGATATTCAACATTCAAGACATTGCAGCAATATTGATGTATATCAATATTGCCGACCAAATTTAAAATTTTTGCAATTTTCGAAATATCGGAGATTTTAATGAACATGAAACCTGGACCATTCTCTTAAACGCCCTTTACACTCTCCAAAAACGAAATTTAATAAAAAAAAGATGGAACCATTTTTTGACTCCTAGCGGAAAACACGAAGTATACGAACGTAGATCGATGGCCAGCGAACTACGATGACCGGTGACAGATGAACGATCGTTCACTGAATGGTCGTTCCGTTTTTTTTCGAGAATAGTTCAATTGAACTAGTTCGCGATCGACACACCCCTACAACGCATATATAAATTTTAGGTCTCTGCACCCCTTAAAAACTTTTAACAATGACAAATCTCACACACCTCGGTGCACGAAATATGCTTAAAAAGCGGTACAAAGTTATATCTTCACATGATAATATATATATTGGACATCAAGATTCCTATGTAATTAATTTCATGGGAATTAAACTGAATTAAAAAATAATCATCACATTCATAAGAGCTCTGGGAATGACTGGTAAAAACTCAATTGCCTAGGATCGACACAATTGAAGCTATCGTTGAATGAACATGTTAAGTATTTGCGCGTGAAACAGGATGAACGAGCCGAATAACCTCGAGCCTGCTGAATTGGCAACACAGCTTGCGGTAGAAAGAGAGAGAGAGTTATGTAAAATTGTATTGGATAGAAAGAGAGAGCAGAACTCCATAAGGCTCCGTACTGCAATCAAATGTTTGGATGCACAATAGGATATTCAAGTATGTACTGTCACACCTTTTTTAAAAAAATAGTGAATTTTCGAATATGGGCTCTGGTAGGCTTAGGGTAAAGTCGCTAAAGTGGGATATAAACATACGATTGTCTCGATGTGAATATTCTCTCATCAGTTCTAGATTATTTGGGTTTTCGTAATAATTATCTCACAAGCAATTGCAGTCTTACCTCATAAGAAACAATCTTAATTAAATATTCCATTAACGTGTGTTTTGTTACGGATTATTTTCAGTGGTTAGTTTCAAAATCTTCAATAGGAACTCTATTGAGGATTGGTTATTTTGAGTTTGAGGTATTTCTAGGAGCCAGAATTGCTTGATCAGTATTCTGAAAATTCGCCAAATGACTGAGTGATGAAACACAGTGAGCGGTTAAAAAAAGAGCTCTGACTTGGCGGCTGATAATTTCAAAATAGCTGCACTTTCATAAGATGTTTCAAACTAAATATCTTTGTGCCTAAAGTCTACCTATTGTAGACATCAATATTTGCACAATTTTTATAAAAGGGTGGATTCTATTAGGCCTACATGCCTGTTTACTTAAAAATAAAAAGCGGGCTGTGACATCTCATAACAAAAAAGAAAATTTGCAAGGACATCGGAACCAAAACTCTTTGTGTGGGGTGCGTATCTTTCAGAAGACATCAATATTTGAACAAATTTTCAAAATAGTGGGTGCTGTTGATGATTTAAACAAAAAAAAGCATCGAAGCGCCAAAACTTCTCCCGAGAAACAACGGATTTCGCTGATTAAGCGAAATTCCGCAAAATGCATTTTCTCCCAGCCAAGTTTTCGCCCAATATGGCATCCCTGCGGGGTCCCTGGTCCGAGGCGGTGAATCGTTCACACCAGCCTAGCTACTAGACCTCTGGATAGAGAGTCGATTCCTTCTCGTTACTTGCGATAAAGGATAAGATCAGAAAACTATTTTTGACAAAGAATCGATAAATAATTGTACATTTTTTAATATACTCTATATCTAATTCAATTATACAGAATGTCCGGGGAGGAAACGTCAAAAATTCGCAAATAAGCTCTTAAGACAATTTTAAGCATATTTTTTCTAATTAACTACTTGGTATTCTCAATTGCTGAGCCGCAATAAGCTCTCAATGGTTTGAAAAAATACTTTATATGCAAAATTTTGTATTGCAGAAGCATATAAACATGCCAGATGTATTAAATTGTCCTTCTGGATATTAATTTATTTTGTAAATAATAAACAATCTTCCATATTTCTGGAGTGTTTCTATGCTTTTGAATTGCAAATTTTTGCATAGAAATAAATTTTTCAAACCAACTTTTGAGTGCTTATTGTGGCTCATCCATTCGGAATATCCAAGTAGTTTATTAGACAAAATATGCTTAAAATTGTCTTCAGAGCTTATTTTTGAAGTTACGACGTTTTCTCCACAGGCATTTTGTATATTATATTTCATAATATAATAAATTTTGGGAAACATCTTAAATAATTAATATATATTAAATTAATACTAATATATAATATTAATTTATAATATATAATTATATGTATAATAATTTATGCATGTAACTGTGTATATTAAAAATTATTTTATATAATTCTGAGGCTTGGTGCAAGAAGCGCCAAAGTCCAAAGTGGATTCTAGTTGATTTCACTATCGATGTCTACACTGGTGTACGATATTTTTTCATTTCGTAAAAATAAATCACACATACTGTGAATATTGGTCCTTCCGTATAAGTGCAATATCTTAAAATTCAATTTAAATACAATGACTTCTGTCAGGGCATCAACCAAAGAAACACGGTTAACCAATCGGGAGCTTTGTTACATTTTTGGATATCGAAGCTCCTGATTGGCTGATTGCATCACAGCTGAAGACTCTCTCAATCGAAGTCAGAAAACGCTCTAAATTGGGGTACATTATTGTTATATGTCTGTAAAACTTATAAAAACCCCTTTTAATACTTTTCGAAAATCTTACAGTCGAGATTTGGAGTAGTCGCATTGACTTGGCCTGCAGGAAAACTCAAGAGTCATCTTGATCGTTCATCCGAGTCTTGCCATGGACCATCATGGCAGTATCCCCTTAGGTGAGTGTTGCATCTTCGATGAGTGTGGCATAAATGCGTTTTAATTAATGTGACGTTTGATGTTCTTATTTTCCTTTCTCTGTTCGTTAGTGAGTGTTCAGAGCCTGGCTTAAATACAGTTTATTTACTGCGATATTCTTATTCTCGTGCAACATCTGGTGATATCTCCATCTTGTGATCTGTTCATCTTGGGTAAGTGTTCAAAACCCGGCATAAATGCCTTTTAATAATTGTAATATTATTCTCTATAAAAGTAGTGCCTAAAAGTTCGTAATGAAATTTTGTTCATATCCTATTTGCTGTCTATTTTAGTTAAGTGCAATTTTTTCATCTCTTCATAATTTGGAATGGTTTGAGCTCTTTTATCTATGATACAATCTATCCGCATCTGTGTCTGGATGAAGTAAAATCATTTTATTCATAGAAGCAATGTCATTTTTTAAATATTTGATTTAAATTTTTTAATTGATTAATCGTTCCCAGACTATTTCTACTTCAAGAAACAGTGATGTCGCTCATGGAATGATTCTCGTCCATTCCAAAAAGCAGCCATTGTTGTCTGAGAAAGATTGCGTTAATTAAATCAGATGGTTGAATACGAGTATGCACAATCTTTCGGTTGCAGTTTATCTTTTGATTCTTAATTATGTTACTTTAGAATAATGAAAAGAGCAGGGTACCACCAACTGTGATCGGGTTTCTAATTAAACTCCATTACAGATGGCGAAAAATAACAATTTTGCCTCCATTGTCTCTGTAATTCTTACTCGATCTTTTCGATTTTTATTTTTAAATGAAAGATATGAAATGAAGAGAAATTTCCTTACCAGTTTTTGACAATTCGTACGATTTTTGACTTTTTAAAGTCATTTATTAGCTGTTCAATTACATATAATTTTTCAGGAGTTTGAAAAAAATTACATTTAACATTGCGGGAAGCTTTAATTTGGTAAATTACGGATTTACCAATTTAGAAATTAAGTGAATAATATAAAAGTTGTTGAAATATGTGAGAGGTATAATAAAATTTAGAAAGAAAAGTAAAGGTCAAGTTTAGGAGATTTTAAGTTAAACAGATTAAACATAATTTTTTTGATGTGATGTATTTATGTGTTGAATACACTTTTTTTAACTCGAGAATTAAAATATTTCTCTGGAGGTAAAATGGTCATTTCAAGCTAATTTGGGAAAAGTGTCCTGCGAAGTGTTTCACTCAGATTTGGATGCCATTTTGTATACTGAGTGTCACATGTCTCAAAGGAGCTTTTGTGAAGTTGTAGTTGTACAAGTGAAAGTAGTTCTTGATAGCGATTTATTTGACCCCGTTCAGCGCCGTCTGCACATTACATTTTTGCTTGGACTTTATTTATTACGTACATTTAAAAAGAAATGTTGAAGTGCTCGCCATAAGGATTATACATTCATTTTTTTAGAATCTAAATCGCGTGAATTTACTTTCCAGGCAAAAAGTAATAGGCATTTGTAATTTTTGAAAAAGTCGCTTTCATTATTTTGTATCTATGATGTAAGATCACATTCTTAAAGAGATGGTAAACTTCACATTTAGTTTATAATTCGTAATTATGTACATATAATACGCATTGAAATAAATATAAAGATAAGAGAGCAGTGTAATTTTAAATCTCGTATTTTAATGATATTTTGTCAAGAAGGATACGTATTTGTTTTTGCTGAGGGGAAAGAAATATTGCTCTCCAATTAGGCAAACTTTTCACAAAATACACAATTAGAAATATAATAATACTTTGTTAAAGTCACTTACTACGTTTCATTGGTACGGATTTCATTTCATTGTTGGCAGCAGGATCGAGATTGGGCATCAGCAAAGAAATATCTCTAACGTCATTACAAGTCGAGAATACACGAACTTAATTCCTAGAATATTTCTACTCTTGGGCGTTATAAAGAGGGCTGCCCCGTCATAAATCTTGAAATTCTGTTGTATAAAAAGTACCACAAAATGTGCTTTACGAGTTTAGTAGGTCACCCTTTCAAAATGAATTGCAAGAAATTTCTCTTTCTCTACTACGCTGCACTCATTGTTGAGCAGAGCGCTTGGAGATTGCAAAGAGCACAAGGCCGATAAGATAAACAATGGGAGGAGAACGACTCGATTATTGCAGACAGGGATGCCACATTAGGCGGAAAGAAAACATCGACTTGCGGAGAAGGAAAGCATTTTGCAGGATTCTGCCCAATGGACGAAATACGTTGTTTCGTGGGAGGTTTTTGGGCGTTGTGGTGATTTATTTGCTTTAAATAAATAATCAATAGAACCCACCTTTTCCCAATAATTGTGCAAATATTCACATCATCTGAAAGGCGCATTCTAGGCCCAAGAATTTTAGTTCTGAACATCCTGCAAATCTGTTGATACGAGGTTGGCTTCGTACGCAGGAGGCGATTCTTACGAGTTTGTGTTTATTAAGAGAATGTACAGCGTGTCCGGGAAGTAAACGTCGAAACTTCCAAAATAAGCTCTTAAGACAATTTTAAACATATTTTGTCTAATAAACCACTTCGATATTCTGATTGTCTGAGCCGCAATCAGCACTCAAAAGTTGCTTTGAAAAAATTGTTTGTATGCTTCTGCAGTGCAAATTTTTGCCTAGAAACCACTTTTTCAAACCAACTTTTGAGTGCTTATTGCGGCTCAGCCTTCATAATATCGAAGTAGTTTATTACACAACATATACTTAAAATTATCATAAGAGCTTATTTGAAGATATTCCCCTGGACATTCTGTATGTTATTTTATGAGATGTCAGAATCTTTATTTTTATTTAAAATGTCATGCAGTAATGCCAACTTTTTCTAAAAATTGTACTCTTTTCTAAACATTCAAGGCTTATGACATGTAGGCTTTATAGACGATGGTATTTACTTCTAAACTTCTTACGAACTTTCAGCTACTTTGAAATTACCATCCGCAGTGCTAGAGTTTGCTTGTTACACCATTCAGTCATTAGGTGGAATTGGGAGGATTTTTGTTCCTGGAATGGCGGATTTTCTTAGTAAGGATCTGGCAACACTTGAGGACACAGGATATTTGTTTCATGAAAGGGAAAGAGTATAAAACCCTAATCGCTCCCTAAATGTTCTACGTACTATTCCAGGTCGTGCTCTCTTTGGTACAAAATCATCTTGTATGCGGAATACCAATTTTTACTTTCTCGTTTAAAAACCGTCTGTTGAAGTAGTGTTAAAAGGTGAACAGAAATTGTATGTGAATGTTGTAACTGGCATGTCTGAATAAGCATTTATTTAATGAAATTCATGATCAAAAGTTAAGACAGTATTCAGACGCTGAATCACAAAACAAGTAGTTATATTTACTTAATTTTTGACATTTCGATTCCCTGGTTTGGAATCCCATTCATTACATCAAAAACATATTTTTTAGTCCTATGAAAAAATTAACATGTATTTACAAATGTAAGAGATTTATCTCAACAAATAGTTAAAATTTGTGGATGTATTTAAACGTCCGGTTACACACAACAATTGTTTGAGAAATCTTGAATAGAGAGAAAAATGAAACTATTTTATTAATATGAAACGCTTTCTCCTTAAAAAATAAAAATCAAGAGGGGGATATGTTTTGATCCGAAGATATTCATGACTTCTAATATTAAGGACGATTATCAAGCACGGAAAGATTATCAGGGCTGGCTATTTTTGCTTCCGAATGAAATCAGTTGTCGCGTTTTTCGCTGTTCGTTACGGTGCCATGAGTTTTTATTTGCTATTTCATATCACGTAAAGAAACTAGAAGAATACTGAAATAAAGACGGGATGGTGTAAATCGCAGTGGTTGAAATCATTATAAATATAACTGAGAATCCAAGCGATGATTCATTCCCATTATTCAAAAGACGACAATTAAATAATCACACTAACAGCAAATCTCATTATCAAGCAATATTATCACTCATTAATTATTTTCGCTTGTGATTGTAATTAATTACTTGATTATTCATTCTAATTTTTCGTCTACAATGTCCTGTTATATTAAGAGTTAAAGGGCGCGGATAGAATTAATAATGTTACAGTTGGCAACGCACTTCTTATGTGACGTAGCCAGTAGCTTCCTCTCCCCGCACCCTGCGCAGGGAAACTTCCAGAAACGTTGCGCGACTGGTACGTTACAACTTGTGGTCAGGAGATCTAAGTTGTCCCAGCGCTCATCCACCAATTTGTAGGTACAGAATTCAGACCGGCGAGGAGTCTTTCTTGTTGGTCTCGCTTACGTATTATTAAATAAGAAAATCGCACAATGTGCAATGATACGCTTATGTATTATACGCGCACGTTTTCTTGAGCCCTTGAGGAATACCTATCCCCACTCCTTTGGCAACATTAGTTGAATTAAGAAAAAATAATAGTAACGAGCGTTGCAGACAAAATCTGAAAACTAGAAATGTTCGCTCGTGTATAATAGAAACTATTTTGCATTGAAAGCCCATCTTCAATTTTGATATAAAATACCTTTTGTCAAAATAACGGAACTCCCCACTCTTCTCGCAACTAGCAAAACGAGAGCTCAAAAAACTTGCGCTTATAATACGTGTTCGTTTATAGCTCAAATAAGGCTCTAAACATATATTTAATAACCTATATGCTTTTTTTTGTACTGGTCGACATTTACTGAACTTTTTTCATCTAAACTTTTTTACTTGCAATTAACCCTTGCAAACTTACTTTCTCGGAATATTCATTTATTTTTCATGAAATCATTGGAAGATAAAGAATTAAACATTTATTCTAGGACACACATTTGTTCCAAAGTCTTACGCAAAACATACGCTTCTTTTAGTTTATTAAAAGCAGGATGCTTTTTATTGAAAAGTGGCATCATCCATTACATTAGCGTTTTAGTATCGTATTCAGTGATATCCTCTTACGTTAAAGTCAATCACGTCAATTTATGTTTGAAAATCATTATTTTATAATTATACAATTATATATCATATATAATTATAAAATAATTGTTTTCAAACATGAAATGGTGTCATTGTAAGAGGATACTACTGAACATAATAATATTCAATTAATAGACAATAAATTTTGGTCTTCCTTTTAACGAGAGTTGCAATGGTTTAAATCCGTAAAATCACGATTTAAATCACCGAAAACTGTGATTAATTTAATGACGAACAGTATTAATTAAACCCTTGACATTTAATAAAAATATTACATGTAATTATAATATTTCATCGTCCATTTTTCGCTTACTATAACATTCGTATCGATACAACATTAACTCAATACTAGTACGTACTACTCAATTCTAGTACGTAATCAATATCACATTTATTCGGTTTTGACTTTGCAACCAGTGAGTTACACATTCAAACTTAACATACTATTTTCTAACTAAACGTTCAATTTTTCGGTGCCCAACTTATTTCTGATCTATGAATGGACGAAACCAAAAGTGGAAAATATGCCTTCAACACTTGCAGACGAAGCTACAGCAGTTAAATCTTGCGCAACAATCATTTCGTCTTAAGCAGATAAAACTTTATTAATCTTTCGAAAGATATTCCACCAATCAGTAGCTGTTAATTCTTTGGCAACATCTGTGGACGAAATTCCATCGAATGATTGCGAACGTATTTGAAATTTGAGAATCTTCGGTATCAGTGTGGTTCCAGCATCTTCAAGTAATCCAAAGCAGGTTCGTGCTCTGCCTTTGCTAGTTTATAATTATTGCTTAAAATATAATTAAGTGTCATTAAGAATGTTGCTAAAGTGACTTGGGGACAATATTCATATCTTTTCCGAAAAGTTTTTTTTATTGAAATTAATTGAAAACATTGTTCAGTATCTTTGAGCTCCTTCCACATATATGCGGCGTCAGAAATAGTACAGGTGTTTGCTTCTACTCTTGTTAAGGTACATGATATAGCTTTAAAAACTGAGATGAAATCTTCTTCATTCAGTTTAATCGAAATGTTTGTTCCGATATTCCAAATATCACTGTGTATTTAATCTGTTTTACTTTCCCGTATACATACGTATATACGGAGTAATATACGTGGTATAGGGAAAGTTATGCAATGCTGCGCTAAAAAAACAGCTGAATTTTCGGCAGAAAAAAATTCATTGCCGGGCCGTGATAACGAGAAAGTGGATAAATCCCGTGGATAAATTAAGAAAAAAATCCTCCAACACGTGGTGTAGCCAGAACGATTTCTGCGTCCTTCATACCGAAAAACCAATTGAAAGTAAACGTCCGTCCGTCTGTCCGTCCGTCCTGTGTCTGTGAACAACACTAGTGCCTAAATCCCCGATTTCTTCCAAAATGAATATTCCCCGGCCGATTTGGCTCCAATCGAGACGCCGCGACTTGAAAAGCAGTCTTCAAAATTTGGGAGTACTTTACATGAAGTCCTCTGGACATTTTCAAAATGTTCTCAAAAACGGCTCCAAATTTTTTCTTTAAATTTCTTTTAAGAACAGAATAAAATACACTTATTAAGATGGCAAAGGTCCGATTTTCACGGTTAACCCTGAATTTTCGAAAATTGGAACAGTTTGAATTTTTCGGCGTCTTCCTACAACTACAAAATTGAAGGTTAAAGATTTTTTTCTAAAAATTAAATTTGTTCTCTAAAGCGAAGTTCTTTCATTAAGATCATGTCAATTTTTTTGAAAATTTTAGTAGGTTGTCGTGCAATATGTGCAATTTAAAAAAAATACAAAAACGTTTTCTCAAAAACCAAATATTTTCTTTAAACTTTTGGTAGGGATCGCATAAACGCCACGATTCTATTGTTTTTTCTAAAACTGCAAAACTAATTTTTTTGACTTGTCTCTCACGTTGGTAATATTTACATTAGCGGCGATTTGATCACATTATTATATTTTCTCTTAGTGTACAGTATATGTGCTTAAAATAATGTCACACAAAGTTTCTCGAGAACTCAACCGTGTTCCGTGAAAACTATATCAAAATTACGCATTTTCGTAAACGCTCAAACGACATTTTCTCAAAAACGACTCCAATTTTTTTTTTCAAATTTTTCCAACGGATAGTGCTAATTGCACTCTTTAATATGATGTGAAGTTCATTTTGGAGAATTTTTTGTTTTTTTTCAAAAACTACACAAATGTATTTTTTAAAATAACTCACACCTTTAATATACACATTTCCAGCAATTTGTAAACACTGTTATATTTGTTAATTTAAGTGCTGCAAATGACTTTAAATAAATTTTTTCGAAAACTCAAAAAAATTGTGAAAAGGAGCTTTAAATTTCGCATTTTTAGTAGTGCTTAAACGCTAAGAAAATTGCCCTTTACAGTGAAGTTTCATTGTTCTTTGATATTCTAAAATTAATATTTCCGTTCTACCATTAGAAAGCGGAAAAAATAAGAAAATGTTAAACAAATGTACTTTGGGCGGCGATAGAATGGCAATTGGCAAGAGTATGTGGCAATTCCGAATAGCTAGCCCAGACCCAAGGAAACAGAAAACTAATACGAGAAAGTCTGTGCCATTCAGTCACGAGAAAGTCTGCACCACTAGTTTATTAGATGAATGTGGGAGAGATTGAAGTGGCCAATACGTAGTCTGGTAAATTGGACTTTTTGGAATCTGATGAATTAGAGGTTAGAGAGAGCGGGTTCGATAATGGATTTCCTCACGAGGTGAAGGTTGGAGAAGGTAGTCAGCCATTTTTCATTCCACTGTTCGTAACCATATTTTTAGGTACATTTCTGAAACCGCCTTATCTTCTTTTTCATTCCCTTCTATACCTTTATGTACTGGGATCAAAACTATAGAGATGAAGGTGCCGTTGTTTACATAACTTTCTCTCTACTGCGTAAGCTGGTAGCGAGAGAGTAAAAAATGTCATGTCTTTTCTTTTGTTCCAGAGGTTCGAGCGAACACAGCGTATTAGAAACTCCAATTAATGGAAAGGAGATACGTAAGAATTCTTTACTTTGGGATAGAATCCTATTTCCTTTTAGATCATATCCGTGAAAGGAGAATAAACTAAATTTCAGACTACTTATTAAAACTTTTTAACTCTATCATTTTCTTCTCAAGTTCGATCAAAAAGATAGGGTGTGTGATATTTATCTGCCCTGAACTCGCCGACTTAGTAACACGAATTCAAGTAACAAGATAGCTTATTACTAGGGACCGAATTCTTCAGTAAGTAAATTTGTGCAAAGATATAAGTTTGCAAAGAAAATATGGATAATTGCTAGTAATTTGTAGAAATATTATATTTATTGAGAACTTGGACAAAGTATGTATTATGTGCAACATAAAATCACGTTTATATGATTGGAAATTAGGTGCTTTTTTTCAAATGTAGTATGAATACTTTCAGTCTGCTTGGAAAAAAATAAGCGTTTTTTTAAGTATATCTCTGCAATCTTCTTTAGAATCCTATTTTATCGAATCCGACGAAAAGATCTTCACAAAAATTATTTAGAATCTTTAAATATTGAAACGACTTGATATTTATCTCAGCGAACCGGAATTAATACTTAACTGGCCTGAACATTAAGAATTTCTTGTGTCATAGAAATTTGGGTCATTACCTAAGTGTGAAGGAACGTTGCTTTTATTATAATTATTCTTTCGTGGTTTTCTCTCAATTTCTAGCGGATGCTGGAGCAATACCTCAAACAAGAGTCACGCTATACTTCCTTCTCCATTACTTTCTTCCTTTCATCGCTGATACAGACTCATTGGCCAGTACCTAGTTTGCCCAGAACCTGGTGTTTTCCAAATATTTTTTCTTCCGTTTATATATTGTGTAGAGAACGTATTGTATTGATCTAAGAATAGTACCGATTTTTCTTTAAAAACACTTCTTTTGTGCATGTCAGGTTCCGTAAATATGAATTTTTGTATGCTCGTATGGTAGTTAATTACTTTCTCAAATGCGTAGAGTAGTTAAAATGCACGTTTTGAGTCATTATTACATTATCTGTCCATCCGTCCGTGTATGTGAGCAACACTAGCGCACGGCGAACAACTCTTGCTCCGACCGTCTCTCCTTTCTCCACTATTCTTCCCTTTTGCCAATTTACGAGGGTTGTACCAAACGTAAGGTTCCCATATTTTTTACAAATAGAAAACATTATTTATTGTTATTAATTTATACATCATTGAAAAGCTTACACTGTTGCCCATTTTTCAACATAGTCTCCATTTTTTCGACACACTTTTGAAGACGGTGCTCCAGCTTTCGTATTCATAAGTCAAAGAGTCTCCCGCCAATCCGTTGACGAAGCGTGTGACCTCTACTCGGAGTTCATCGTCGCTCTTGAAGCGTTTGCCACCTAAGTGTTCCTTTAGCTTCGGGATGAGGTGATAATCGCTGGGGGCTATGTCCGTCCTGTACGGGGATGGGGCATAACGGTCCACCCAAATTTCTTCAAAAGTTCCTGTGTTGGACGGGCGACGTGGGGTCGAGCGTTGTCATGAAGAAGCACTACTCCCTCCGTCAGTCGTCCTCTCCGGCGATTCTGGATTGCTCCTTCTGAATTGCTGTAACTTCCTTGCGTGGAGAATATTGGTTTAGTGGTGAAATGTCGTTGGCATTTAAAATTAAATTATCACTGGTGTTGTCATTGCCAACAATGTTGTTTATTACAAGAGCAGCTTTCGATGGCTTAGCCATCATCATCAGTTTTCTGCTGTCTGGAAGCCACGAAACGACGAAAGTCTGATGATGATGGCTAAGCCATCGAAAGCTGCTCTTGTAATAAACAACATTGTTGGCAATGACAACACCAGTGATAATTTAATTGCGTGGAGAAACCGGATTACCGCTCGAACCTCGCACTTGGCGGGAGTGGCGATCAACACTTCCATCTCTGACGGCTGCATAGCGAACACTGAGCGACGCAGCGAATCGCGGACGGACTGGCTTGAGAGTGGGGGAACCACTGCGCACGGCACTGTCAATGGATTTAGCCTAGCACCTTCCCTTGAGGCGTAGCTCATTGGGAACCTTACTTTCGGTACAACCCTCGTAATACTCTCCCTTTCTTCTTGTTCGCAATCATCCCCTTCCCCTCCTTCCCTCTGCCGCTGCCTCTCATTTTGTTTATCTCCTTTTTTTCTGGTTTGCTTCCACTCAGTTTCTTTGCCTCTCCCTTTCTCGTCTTTTTCTCTCCCTCTATTTTGTCTCTCCGTCTCTTTTCTGTTGTCCGCAGTCTTTCCCTTCCCTTCCTTCGGCTTCTTCCTTCTCAGTCTCTCTTTCTCTTTCTGGCTCTCTCTCTCTCTCTTTTTTCTTTGTCTCTCCCGCTCCCCTATTATCTTTCTCTCCCCCTCTTTTACTTTATCTTCTCTTCTCTCTTCCTTGTCTCTTTCTTTTCTTTTTTGTTTCTCCCTCTTCTCTTCTTTGTCTTTCTTCTGTTGTTCTGTCTCTACTCTTCTTCCCTGTCTGTCTCTCTACTCTCCTTCCCTGTCCGTCTCTCTACCCTCCTTCCCTGTCCGTCTCTCTACTCTTCTTCCCTGTCTGTCTCTACTCTTCTTCTCTATCTCTCTTCTGTCTGTCTCATCTCTTCTTCCCTCTCCTCTTTATTCTGTCGTTCTTCCTCCCTCTTGGCGCCTCTCCGCGGGTGCCGAAGCGTGTGGCGTCCGTGTTACAGCGCGGAAACGGTCGCCTGGTGGGCCGCTGGCGGTCGCGGTGGCGGCGGCAAGGGCGGGCCCGGGGCCGCGGCACCCGCCCGTCCTCGCCGTCGCCCTTCGCCGCCTTCGCGGACCCCCGCGAGGAGCAGCACCTTCGACAGCAACACCAGCAGCAGGAGTGGGAGATACGCCGCGAGGACTCCAGGTCCAGGCAGCGCTCGTCCCACGAAGACGAGAGGTGGCAGCACGAGCCGCGCAGGTCACGTTGGGAGAGAGCTCGCCAACAGCAGGTACGCGCGTGCAATGCATTTTGCAGGATGCCCGAGAACAGATAAACGAGCACGCGAATGCCCTTCGCAAAGGTTTGGGGCACGCGGCGATATCAGCTTAGCGAAGTTCACTCGTGTTAAGGCTGATTTACATGCTACCAGTACTGGTGTGCCAGTTACGAGTTTGCCAGCACCTGGAAAGCGCTAGCGCTCAGTGCGACTGGCAATAGTTGTTTACACAGTGCTAGTAATGGCATGCAAGATGAGATGTTTTTCTCGCTGCTGTTAGCTTATGTATACTCTTTGCGACGTGCTGCTAATAAAGTTTTCGGCGCTCAAACAACAGTGTGCAAAGCAAGTGTTCCGTAAACATTTTATCCTATTCACTTAATCTACCTTTGAGAAGTTATCTATCCCCATTTTATTTGCAACTGCCAGAAATGAGGCATTAACTGGCCTTGCGGTTCTGGTAAAAACTATCCCACAAATGTTCCGATGCTGTTTATAACCAGTCAAACGTGTCATTTCGTTCTTCCGTTATTCAAGAGAACTTCTGTTCCCCAATAACTATTTTATAAATAATAATATTAAGCTTACGTTGATCACCGTGCAAGAATAAAGCAGTGTAAACACGTGTTGGGGCCCCGGGGCATCGCCGTGGCGGACACCGTGGTGGTGGGGGAGAGCGTGAGCATGCCAATACACCAAACTTTCTTGTTCAGCTGGCATCGCCAGTGACTGGCGCGAAGGTCTTGCCAGTCACTGGCAACAAAGGCGTTTACACGTTGCCAGTCACCACTTGCCAGTTGCTGGCAACATCAACTGGCACGTTTACTGGCAACGTGTAAATCATCCTTTCACAGGCGGGAAGCAGGGGTGAGAAAACTAGTGCAAATGCGGCGAGTTGGGTCAAACACACGGGCTGATATATCATAAAGAAACATTTATAAATTTTATCAACTTTTAATAGAAGTTGACATGTAAACTGGAAACTGCATTTATAGAAGTATTGATCATTACACCAAGCAAACAATCAACGTTAATTTCTACTTAGAGAGTGTGCCTATATGAGATCTATTATCAGTAATTACAAATAATTTACATGAATATTTTTAAGAAAAAATATAAACCAAAATATATAGTATATTATATAAGTATTAAAAAACATAATTTCATTGTCACTACACGATGAAACGTAACAACCACTTCTGGATTTGTTACAAACTAAAACTTAGCCCTAAATTAAAATAATGAAGCTTACTATTTGGAAGTATCACCCGATTTTTGCCGATCTTCTCCGACAAAATTTGTAGAGCATCCATGGAAGATATCGTAACGCTCTTATTGTTATTAAATACTTTCTGCATATTAAACAAAGCACATCACCTCCACGCTCACTGCAGAAGAAATCAAGAGTGCAAAGAGACTCAAACTTGTTATTTTTCTTACGTTCCGCCATGACTGCCTCCTGTGCATCCCTGAGAAATCAGAGCGCGGACTTTCCTTGGCCGCGGGCCCTGCGTGCCCTTGCAGAGCGCAAGCGCGCTCCGAGCACGTACGTGCTCCGTTTGACAGCCCTGCCGTAGAATAACCGTTTAATACGCACTTCTGGGGGATGTATGTAGAATATGATTACTTCTTGCTATTGAGTATGTCGATCGTGGGTTCCAATAGTGGCACAACTCAAAAATACGAATTTTGGGTTAATGCACTCTCCGGAATTGCAGTTTGGTCTACCTTCCAGCAGCATATTTTACAGTACAGTATTCCAACAACACTGTTTAATTCATACTTTTGGAGGAATGTAGAAGATGATTACTTTTTGCCATTGAGTATGTCGATCGTCGGCCCCAATAGTGGCACAACTCAAAAATACGAATTTTGGGTTAATGCACTCTCCAGAATTGCAGTTTGGTCTACCTTCCAGCAGCATATTTTACAGTACAGTATTCCACCAATAAATGGCAGAAGTGTGAATGCAAGAATGATGCATATCAACACAAAGTGAAAACTTAAACTCATTTATCTCAATAGCTGATTTTTTGAGTTGTGCCACTGTTGCAGCCCACGAACGATATAGTGGGAAATTTAATATTTCGGAGTTACATATGGGATATTAGGGCGTTTTAGGACCAGGCTTAAGGAGAAATCCATAAATTATCGATCACGTGACTAACCGCGGTTTTCGGTCGTTAGTAGGGGGCGAATTTTGATAGCCTTCTAAAATGTCACCAAAAATGATCAATCAATAAAATGCTATTAAATCGTTCTTTAAAATGCCCTAAAAGCAAAGAAAAATGACCTTTAATGAAAATCAGTTCAGATGAACAGAGTTGTTGGATATGTTACTGACGTAATCGGGGCTTCGTCCTTTGATTTGGACTGTTCGCGAAGTCGGTCGAACTAACAATGGCGCTGACAGACGTCACAGGAACCTGATATTACATATAAAGGCTGACAGCGAAGAAATCGAATTCTGTCGAGAACATGCATCTCGTAAATATTATTTGAAGCAGGAATCATTAAAATCAATGAAATTAGCAAACATGTCTTAAAAGAAGGGGAAAAGGTAAAAGAAATACTTATTAGTCAAACTCGATGAAAAAATGCAAAAAAAAACTCATAAAAATGGGTCATTTCTTTTGCATGTAACTTAAAATTAGTCCAAACTAAAAGGCATTGTTCCAAAGTGAAAAGGAAAATAATACTTTAGTCATAAGGAACAACATAGAGGTAAGCTTTAGTAATTGCGACATTGCGATATGTATTATAACCAAATGGCATTTCAAGCATGGAACCAAGATGTTACATAATGTATCAAAGAGACTAGAATTGGTGAGACATCTGAACCACGGTGCGAATCAACAGTAAACAGGTACTTGCGTCCAGAAATCACCGGCATGTTAGCAATACGTTCTATATGATGCCTCAAAATAGATGAAGGGATCGGGGGTGAGATAGTGCTAACCCTCATTTCGGAAGTCTAAACCAAAAGTCTTAGAATGTCTCCTAAAAACAAATACGTATTATGATCAAAATGCTGAACAAACTTTCATTGGACTGCAGCATGTATGTATAAAGCAGTCAGAAGTGTATATATAAAATAAGACAGTCTCATTGTACTAAAACTTTATTTTCCCTCTGGCTGACGAATATTGTAGACATGTGGGTTAGCAGTATGCTCCTCCGGCCCCTTGAAATGTTAAACATCAATTCTTGGGGGATGAAGACAGGGTCTAAAATGGTTAACTTTTTGGCAATGGTTGTGGAAGATTTCATATAACGAGGTTACATATGGGACATTAGGGAGGCATTTTTAAACTCTATTGATCACGAAACTAACGACGTTGTACGGTCGTAAAGACCAA
Source organism: Acheta domesticus (assembly GCA_031308135.1). NCBI lineage: Eukaryota > Metazoa > Arthropoda > Insecta > Orthoptera > Gryllidae > Acheta > Acheta domesticus. The sequence continues at coordinate 82,125,728 of JAHLJT010005437.1, read as the reverse complement.
CATTCAACTAGCATTAACAATTGCGACATGGCCGTGTGTAAAAGGAAGCATTTCAAGCGTAGATCAAAGACGTTGCATAATTATCAAAAATACTACACAATTGGTGAGATATTTGAACCACGATACGAGTCAAGAGTTAACAAATCTCCATTATGCAAGAATTTTTAGACGGTCTCCCCTTGCGTGATGAGAATGCAGTGTGAAATTTTGGGCAGATGTCCGGATGGGAGTCTCGACGTGAAGACTCCAGGTCCAGGCAGCAGTCTCCGCAAGGCGACGAGCGGCGTAGCAGATCACGCCTGGGGAGAAGTCGCCAACAGCAGGTACGTGCGTGCACAAAACCACCGGCTTGTTAGCAATACGGGTAGATTTTAAGAACAGGGTTCGGCCCCTATTGACGCGCACGATTCGGTTCCGAACGAGTCATTCGCGGCGCCGCCACAGTGTGCACACAGCCACGTGGCCAAAGCACTTTCGTGAGGAATCGTGACGCTTCGCTACCCGTGCCCAAGTTGAGGACGAGGCTCGGGCCTTCGGCCCTCGCGTTAACATAAAACATCCTTGAGTCTGTCCAACGCATAATTACCAACGCATTTTATGCATTTAACATTATACATGCAACGCATTTTATGCATTTAACCATCGTAATTCTCCATTACACATTCGCACCACACCGCACAATGCACAATGCAAGTAGTGCTCCCTGAGTGATTCGTTCTCGTGGTCCGCGCGAGTGAACCATGCGCAAGTGACCCGTGCGCCGTTGTTTTAGTGAGCCGAACCCTGTCCTTAAAATCAGCCGCAATACGTTCTACAGCAGTGATGTCAAGGCACGGTGTAAGATATACGTACTTCGGTTTTTCTTTCTTGGCGCATAGGGGTGTGTCAATAAAATGGAATATCTCACGGTATTTCGCGTCGTTCTCCGTTGGGCCGTCAGTAGTCGCATGATCCCTACTGCATGGTCGCACTGTTCGATACAGTCGCGATCATGCGAATCGTAGCGGCACAACCGAGAACGGAGCGAAATACCGTGAGATATTCCATTTTATTGACACCCCCCCCGTGCGCCAAGAAAGAAAAACCGAAGTATATGTGTGCTCACTCCCAGTCTAAGAAGCAAAACCAACTATAGAACATATGTTGTTGTTTTTAATTTTTTAATCAACTAGAGAACATAAATCTCTCCTTTTGAACATATTTCACTCATACTCGTTTAACCTAACACTAAGGTTATTATTTGTAATTATTTCTCTACCTTTTTACCGTCAAAAGCATATATTCTATTAGAAAATGTTTTTTGTAATTTTTCCGTTCCTTGGCAGCCTGCCTTTTCCTTTCTTCGCAGCCTTCATTGAAACGTCTAAATTTCCAAGACTTGAATCGCTGTTGTAAACTCCGTAGGTCACTAGCGACATTTGTCAATGTAGATCCTTTACATGAAGCCCTCAATGACATTTTGAATTTTTCTTTCGAAAATTCTCTTATTTTGAACAGAAGAAAATGCATTTATAAACACGGTCTGGTTCCAATTTTCATTAATACTTCTGAAATTTTTAAAATTTCAAAGTTCAAATTTATTTTCGAACGCAACTACATCTCGAATATTATAGATTTCTTTCTTACCGCAATTTATTCCTTAATTTTAGATCTTTCAATATCATGCATACAATAATATTTTAATAATATTTGAGTCATGCCCACGCGGTTTACCTCATTGGTGATCGTGCTCGCTTTCCATGACGCGACCCGGGTTCGATTCCCGGTCGGATAAGATTATAGTGAGCGTTTTCCTTGCAATGTCCCAATAGATGTTGCTGTGTGACGATGAGGAAACTCACTTCTCAGGTTGAGAAGACCAGAATACGGCACGGGGATATCCTCATGCTAACCACACGTACCCCCTTAACCCACAGCCGCGAGGCCGGGACGCTGCTGGTAAGCCCTGGCCTAACGGGCTGTCGCGCCAAGTATAGACATTTGAGTAATAACACTGAGAGAGAACCTTGTGGTATGCCGCGCATTCCCACTAGTTTTGAGACAGCTAGTCGTCTCCCAATCAATCATACCTTATATTAGCTCAGAGGATTCTTTTATACGCTTCAGCATCCTTTAACACAGTAAATCTACAACATGGGTCAGAGGGTTTTACTTTCTCACCGAAGGAATGCGTACGAAGTCTTTTTTTTCACATTTAAAAATCCACGTCTTCAACGCGGTTGAACACGCTATATTGGCTATAACAATCTAATATGTTAACCGTTATTCCACCGAAGATGCGTGTATATCACTCATTTGTGTTGAATATTTAGTAGGTTTTTATTAACTTATATTTGAAATTAATTGTTACCAGGGAGCCGGGGGATGTTTCGTTTAGGTCAAGGGAGCCATGGCCGAGAAAAATTTGAAAATCCCTGCCTTAGATCGATTAGTGAATGTCAGTCTTGGAGAAAATCGGCTGAATGGTTTAGCCGCTAGCGTTGTCCACAGACGGACGGACAGACAGACTGACAAACGGAAAGACAGATGTTTCGCCGTCATTCGATTTTTCAGAATCAAGGAACCACAAAACATGTATTTTGGCAACACCACGTCTTAGAGGATTTTTTTTTCTAAATTTAGCAACTGAATTCATCCACTTTTTCGTTACCAGGACCCTGTAATAAGAATTTATCTGCCGAAAATTCGCTGAATTTGTTTCGCGTAGCATTACATAACTTTCTCTCTACACCGTAGCGAGAAAGTGAAAGGAGTAGATATTACTTACTGACTGTCCCTTGTACATGAGTGAGCATGTATGCAGGGTTGGGCAGCATTTAAATACTTTTTTGAAATACGTATTTTAAATACATTTTGTGTTTGAAAAACTGTATATATATGAGTTTTTTGGACATGTATTTTGGAGATGTATTTAAATGCATAAAATAGGTGTATTTATAAAAATAAATACATAAAATACTTTAAATACAGAAGAAGAAGGTAACGAGGATAGCTTTTTGTTTGATTCCACTAGTGAATTCATCTCATTCAAACAAAAATAAAAACCCCTTTCAGCAGCTTAATTTGAATTCTCTTCATTTTTAAATGATTAATCTAATTCATTAAAATGCTGAACAAATATTCGACAATATCAAAAAGTTTATTCTTTATAACGTTAGTTTATGTTTATCCGTGCCAGTTTTGTTTGTTTTCCTTTGACGACTGTTTTCCTTTGCAGTTTTTATGCATTCGCCAGTTAGTGATATTTTGCCTGATGATTTGTGTGAAGAATTAGTCGCTTTAAAAGGAAATTCAGTTTATTTAAGTTAGACATATTTTATATCTTTTTATATTTGAAAGTATTTATTCATATATTACAGTTATTGTTCAGAAATGTGTGTAACTGACAATTACTAATTTATTGTAAGAGACAATTACAATATATTGTTGCAATAAAAACATGTAATTTAAAATTATTATATTTACTGTATTATGAGTGAAATATTTTAAATATGTATGTATTTAGCAAATCAAAACCTAATGTATTTTGAGTATGTATTTAAATACTTATTTCCGAAGTATTTAAGTACTAAATTTAAAGTATTTTGCCCAATCCTGCATGTATGTGTGTGCGGCAGGAGGAGAACGCTGCCCGCATCCAGTCAACGCCGCCTGCCCTGGAGCGGTCTCGTCGCAGATTTCCCTCACCGCCCTGCAGGCCCTACTACTCGTCCAGGAGGTGAGTTCGCCCACACCAGCGCATGCGCCATTATACATTGATTTTTCTAACTTTGCCCCTGAAGGCCCTTCTTCACGATGGAATATGTCACGGTATTTCCCGTCTTTCTCATTCACGCCGCTAGATATCGCATTTTCGCGACCGTATCAAGCATTGCGATCTTTTAGCGGCACAACGGAGAAATATGCGAAATGCCGTGTGATATTCCATCGTGGCCATAGGGGTTTGAGGGGCAGAGTTAGAAAAATCGCACTATATACATCAATTTTTCTGTAGTGGCCGATGGCATTAGGTCATTGTTACACCTCCTGCCTTATAAAATGAATCCTTTTAACAGTGGTAAGCACTTTTCTGAGGCCACAACCCCCGTTGAGAAGGACGTTTGAAAATTAAGTAAAAAGATTCATTTTATAAGGCAGGAGGTGTAACAATGACCTAATGTCTTCGGCCGCTGCAGAAAAATCGAAGTATAGGGACGCAATCCACAACATACAGATTAGGGATTCTACATGTCCCACAAAATATCACCGGCTTAGATGGCTCAGCGCATCAATTGATGTTGTTGCAATGTCTCTGAATGGGAGGTCCTACGACTCGCCTTCACAGTTGCTGGATTTTCGACTCTAGCTAGAAAGCTAGGCCGAGTTCAGCTGCCACCTGGAGGAGAATTCTGCAGTAAATTTACACGGGACAGCCAGCTTTACTTCCCCTCTAAAGGAAGGCGTACTAAGGATTTTTTGCCAACTTACAAATCCACGGCTTCGATCGTGTTTGAACCCGCAAACTTTGGTACAACAACCCGATTCGCTTATCGTTACGCCACCGAAGCTTCTATCTCAAACCTTAACTCCGCACCATTCCAAAGCAGTGTCTGTCTCTGACCGAGAGATCCTAGGGTTCTAGTCCCGGCGCTGGTAGGGTTTACTACACTAGCTATAGAGCTGGGCCGAATTCACTCGCTGTCTGTAGGAGAATTCTAGCTGATCTGATGGATACTTCTGTGGTCATGGGGTAAACGTTCTTAAGTCAATTTTTCGCAAAATTGGGTTAAGTACTGAAACTACAAGTTAAGTATCTATATTTTACTTTAGTCAAACAGTCGAATTCAAATGTTACCTGCTTAACGAGAAAAAAAAACCCTTAAGAAATAGCGTTTAGCGTAGGAACAAGCGGTGGCTCATAAATATAACACTTGTTTTCTCCAAACTAAAATTTTTGACTTAAGAACTTTTACCCTGTGACCACAGACTTTTCGGTGGTTTCTCCTATTAACATCAGGCGAATGCCGGAGCAGTACCCTAACAAACGGACCATGGGCCGCGCGTTATGTTTCTTTGTCCTATCATCATCCCTTACTTTCACAAACATACTCACACGCACTATACTACCACACTTGTCGGAGGTATTAGTCGGGAACGTAGAGGATGGGAGACCGGCGGAACCCCAGTTGCTACCTGCTTGGAAGGACAGATAGAAAGTATTCCCTTTCACGTTTCGTTTAGTTATTTTCACTGCACTGTTTAGTATATATTACTCAATGTAGATAGATAAATATATTTATTCAAGTCCGCTTTGAGCTAGTGCTCGGTGGCAAATATGATAACAAGAGGAATTCGAACAATTACAAACATTTACAATTAGAATAACAGGTTGTTATCGTAGTTATAATTAATTTCTAGGTATGAATGTATTAGTCAATGCAACGATTCATTTAGTTTTCTCCACTAGATACCATTCGTCGCGGGCTACGATCTCTTATGTGAACATTACTACACGTGCATTAGTGTGTCTAACTAAATAGCAGTTTCGGGAACTTGACTATACTGCAATTTCTGTAACTTTCCCCCTCCAGGCCACTCAAATCCCATCTTCGCGATGGAATATGTCACATTTCGCGTCTTTCTCGGTCTTGCCGGTAGAACACGCATGATCGCAAGCACTGCTTGAGACGGTCGCGATCATGCGAAATCTAGCGGAACGACTGAGAAAGATGGGAAATACCGTGACATATTCCATCGCGAAGATGGGATTTGAGTGGAAAGTTAGAAAAATCGCAGTAAGAGCACTTTGTTCTACGAAAATATACTATGCCGTTTAGTTGCATCTATTACGTGATTAATTGTACGAACTAAACGTTTCGCTCCGTGCAGGATTGGCGTGGAGGGGTATACGGTGACGTCAGTGCTGGTGCCCTGGCCCGCCCCCATCGAGTTCTTCCCGCGCCGCTCCTCCCGCTGGTTCCAAAGACGCCGTTCGCACGATCGTGCGGACCACCGCTCCGTAAGTACCCTACATGCATCTATAGTGCGATTTTTCTAACTTTGTCCCTCTACCCCCTGTGGCCACGATGGAATATCACACGACATTTCGCGCCTTTCTCGCTCGTGCCGCTATACTGCGATTTTTCTAGGCAAGAGCTCTCAAGATAACTCAAATCCCATCTTCGCGATGGAATATGTCACGGCATTTCGCGTCTTTAATCGGTCTTGCCGGTAGAAGTCGCATGATCGCAAGCACTGCTTCATACGGTCGCGATCGTGCGAAATCTAGCGGAACGACTGTGAATGATACGAAATGCCGTGACATATTCCATCGCGAAGATGGGATTTGAGTTATCTTGAGAGCTCTTCCTACAAAAATCGCAGTATAGATGTCGGATGATCGCAAACACTGCTTGATACGGTCGCGATCGTGCGATATCTAGCGGCATGAATGAGAAAGACGCGAAATACCGTGACATATTCCATCGTGAAGATGGGCCTTGAGGGACGAAGTTACAAAAATTGCACTATATTCTTATTTGATTGTATTTTACATTGTAAGTTGAGTTTTAGGTTTTTGTTTGGGATGGAGTGCACGAAAAAATTTTGCGCGCATTAGGAGTATATCAAAATTAAAGTATAAAAAGAAATATACAAGAAACCTTATAATTACACGACAAAAAAATTATATAGGGGTATAATATAAAATAAACTAAAACGAGTGCGTTTGTATAATTTAATCACATGTATTCATAATAAAAAATAAAAACGTGTATTCATTTAATGCGTAGGTATTGTAATGTAGGACGTGTTACACTTGTTCATTATTCATTTGTTTTTGTTTGCATGTATTTACTTTGTAAGTTGAGTTTCAACCTTTTGCCTGTCCTTGTACATCCTTCATTTTTGTTTCCTTATTTCCATTATAAGTTGAGCTTTTAAGTTTTTTTGTCAGTTCTTGTACTTTATTCACATGTTCTTGTTTGAATGTATTGTACATTGTAATTCGAGTTTTAGGTTTTTGCCCATTTTTTTATTGTGCACCAAGTTTTTTGCTCGTATATTTTGTTCTCTATTAGAAGAAAGTAAATATTACTTAAGAGATTTCAGGTTCGCAAACCTCTGCAAAGAGCAGTGTTCTTAACTAATGCATTATAAAAACTATGTGTATTGTTCAACATTGTATCTGTAAATACCTCTGAATAAAATTATTATATTATTAATAAGTCCGAAATCTACAATTCACTTGCATTGATCCGACAGCAAAGTGTGGTAATGCGGTTTATTCCTTGAACAAAAACGCAGAATTTGAGGTTCCTTTTATACTGTGAGGTTTTATGAATAAAATTAAAGAAATAAATATATGATCTCCTTTTTTTGTTGGCTTAATTTACAAATATATTGAGAAATGTTCACATTATTTATTTTTATTCAGATTCATAAAAAGTAACGTTTCGACAATTTCTACATATTCTTATCATCAGGCTCTGAAATTTATGACATAGACAACAATTAAACAGGAACACAACAAACAATCTCAATGGTTAAACATTGAAATATGAATTTTTTACAAACCTTAATATAATAAATATTACAATTCAAAACTCCCTCTCAAATACTGTACCGATGTTTCATGTTACCGCCACAACTACGGACCACAATGACACCAATTTACGACTTTTCAAGAATCTGAATAAAAACAAATAACATGAAAATTTCTCAGTATATTTGTAAATGAAGCCAACGAAAAAAGGGGATCATATTTATTAATTTTATGATTAATAAGCTTGGCCAACAATAAAAAGTTATGAATAAAATATGATAATTCTATAGTGACTATAAATTCGTATTTGCGTAATAAATATTTAGTGTAAATGCCTAATTTTTTCTGCATTATAACATTCTAGTACAAATTTAAGATATTGGTCATTTAATAAAAAATGAACTATAAAAAAACCTAAGTAGTTGTCACTTTTGTCCAGAAAGGTGCAGACAATTTAAAGAAATATCGTTAACTCTATGTTATATTTTACCATCAGAGGGCGGATATTTCGTCCTTCCAAAACCATGTAAAATCAGTGTTTACAGGTGTCAGAAATATACTGCTCGTGCTCGTTTTCTTGAAACACAAGCTCCCTACTCCTCACTCAGCGCTGAATAGCACGACCCGTTGCGATTCTTAGGTCCGACTCGGAACGGCACGAACCAATTTACAATGCTGGCAACAACCACCTCGTACTTTCAATAAATCATAGCACTCTTTGGCGCGTTAAGTTCATGCCCACAGTTGGTACACCCTTTCAAGCCGTGACGTAGCCACAGCTCTCTCCCCGCATCCCCCTGCTGTGAAACATCAAGAAAACTTGCACGTATTGTGTGTTCACTCCCAGTCTAAAACTAAAGCTTATGTGAAGCTAGTTCTCACAGTTCTCGCATGTAAGCGCTGCGATCGGTTTGAGCAGTTGGTCAAAATGGCTTTGACAGCTCGAGAAGCAGCTGACCTGGCTGATCCCTTCTCAGCAAAAAACTTTATTCCTAAGTGTGAAGCAAATTTAGAAGTTTCCATTGTGGGTCGAAAATGCTTCTTTAAATCGTATGATAGTAGTAGTGAAATATGTCACATCAAATAGATTTGTTTTCCATGTCAAAGCGAGAATATATTAATAAGAAATAGGCTGAAGTTTTCCCCAGAAAAGGAGAAAATTAAATGACAATGATTATATTTTCATCAAACATTTCAGCAACGAAAACGGTCTTAAGCAAAATGTGGTAAGTACATATACTAAGAATTCACCGTACACTCTCAGTGAATTATAAAATACACTAGCGTGTAAAATCATACACATTTTGTTTTGTGAAATGTAAACCACCAAAACAAACAAAAAATTCCAGGAGTGTAATTGTGTAATCAAAGAAAATAAATGAATACTCTATCCAGTTATTCATTGTCATAATAAAAGTCATAGTGTTATTTTGATAAATGACATTCGTGATTTGCAATCCTTCCCTTATTGTATTAGTAGTTGAAAATAATGATACATTTTTAGTGGCTATTTAAATACCAATGTTACAATTTTATGTGCTTCGTTCAGAATTTCAAGTGTCTATTTTGACTATTTTTATAGCCTAAAAATCCGCAGTTTTGTGATTATATTCTTGCGCTACCGAGCTAACTGATAATCAACGAACATGCGCATACTTGTCTCTTTTAGTCCCTAATGTGAGACAAATAACCATTATGCCGTAGCGGGAGCAGCATTCCCAATCAGAAGATGAAACGCAAACAGACAGCACCTGGGCTGGAGAGTACCGCCGCCGCCGCCGCCGATCTTTCGACGGTCGCTTCCCGTACTACCCATACGTAAGTACTGTTTAACGTCCTGAAACAGGCCCTTCGGCGCTACCCGCCGCCCCCATTGCCTCCGCTGTACCACGCCGTGTCCGCGCTGGGCAGAAATTCCCAATGCGTCATCTTCTGCGCCCTTTGTTTAACATCCGGCCATTTGCCGCGTGTTGTCACCGTTTCAGCGCGCCATGATGATACAATAGAGTGTATCTCGACCAAGTTGAGAATGATGATTGCAGGAGCGCGCCACCGTCTTGTGTTTACAGCCGAAACGACAGAGACGGAGATATAAGGATACTCAATTCAAAATTAAAATGGGACAGTGCCAAACTATTGCGAAAAAAAGCGCGATTTAATTCTTTGCAAATCAAGTATCTGTCTGCACCTCATATGGGAAGAAATAAAAGTATACTTTTCTCTGCAAAACGATTCAAAATTTTGAAACTAATTCTTTCCATGAGCAGTAACATTCATATAAATCACCTATGTTAACTTAAATAGTTTCTCAGAGTATATACCAAATAAAATTCTTTTTTATTTAAGAAGTAACTACCACCATAATGAAGAATATTGTAGATACTTATGACAGTAAAGTTAATGTTTTGGTACTTTATTGCATACCTAACAAACCGCCTAAAGCCTACGGGAAAAAAGATGAATCGCGAAGAATACAAAATGTTTAAATTCAATGAATAAGTATTAAAAATTCAATATAAATAGAACTTTTTATTACATTCTTGTACTAGAACGGTGAGAAGTAAAAAAAACAATTTAAAGGGACAAAAATAAAACAGTGCAAATCTTGCATGATGGTCTCTGAAGTTATATTTTACCAGCTGATTCACAACCTCTATGAAGGAGGCCATAGTGATTCCGTAGAAGCAGTCTCTGAACTCGCTTCATGCTCCTGGCGACTTTTGTTAGCGAAACTGACTGTACAGACCTGTGTTCAAACTGTTAGTTACACGACGTGCCGCAATCGCATCCTTCATTCTTCGCTTGGTCGAGTTATAAGTACGCAGAGGTGGAGTTGGTGTTTACGTATTTATTTTTAATTAATTGAAGGGCGGGTATGGGAAAGGGTGTTAGTACCACACGTGAGTTTTGGAGAATAACGAGAAAAACTTTGTAGTGACCCTTAATCCTCAAATGGATACAGGGGTTGTCCCACGTCTTTCGTTTGGAGTTTTCGCGAATGAAGTTCGCGAGCGTGAAATTTTGTCAAAGTTAGGGTTTGTTTTTCGTCTGGCACTCACGTAAAGAAAATTAGAAATAAGTTGTGGTAACGAAAAATCCCTGTATACGTGAGCGTATGTAAGTATGTCTCCCCCCCTCAAAAAATCTCGTATTTCGCAGTCCAAAACTGTCTTGATACTCTACTACGCACTCTGATAAATTATAAAGCAGACGAGCAAAGCAAACATAATTGGGTGGTGTTATGCATCAACCGTCTAAGCGCCATTTTTGAAAAAAATGAGATATGGTCGCAATCAGTTGCATTGGACCATGTTCTAAGTGTAAGGAAAATTTTGGCGCCAAATCTGTAAAAATAGCCTTGTAATTAATGAAAAATGTAAACGCCATCAGTCACATCAGGGATTTTATGTTTCGCAACAACCGGCTATGAACCTAGATCTTCATTTGCGTGGTTCACGGGTATTGGTCAATTAATGAGATTTGTCAGCCGACGTTTCGGAGTTTTTATTACTCCATCCTCAGGGATGACAAATTTCATTAATTGACCAATACCCATGAACCACGCAAATGGAATCGTCTACAGATGGTCATGAAATACAGCAAACCTAGATCTTCTAATCTGCTGTTCTTAATTTCACATAATGCAGGTAAGAGCCAGATATTCCACTCATGTTTCTGTAGTTTGGCGCTTCAATGAATAAAATAATTAAATTACAGTTTTTAGAGCTGAAAATGTAATAAAACCTTTCAACACGATTATCTCAAAACTTGTATGATGTCGCATAGTCGGTTAATGCATAACACCGTCCAATTGAATGACTGAAATGAAATGTGTGTCCAAGGTCAGGAAACAACAGTGCATGCAAAAATGCATGCTTAAAATGCAGGAAACCTATCTTCCAAGAACAATATAAACATGCTTTTTACGCAGTATCAGCGCATAGTAAGTGAAATCAAATTGCTGTTTACTTCAAATAAATATTCATTAACCTTATATTCTATCAAAAAAGCGTTGAAGATATGAAAATGTCTTTGGGAGAAATTATAGGAAGTGTTGAATTCAAATCCTGATTTGAAATTTCTTATATATTTATCTATATGTATTCATTTATATATAATATATTATATTATATTATTATAATACATTATATATATAAATAAAGTATTTGCTGTTAGAAATTGGAAAATGCTGAATTTGACCCCACAGTGGCTAAGATTTATGCTTTGAAGTATCCTTCAATTACGTCCTATGGCGTAGAAAGCATTTTATGCATTCAAAAACACTTGTTTTTCTCAAAAGAATGAATTTAACAGAGTAAAATTTAGAGAAATTGTTAATTGTTCTGTTTCGAAAGTTAATAAAACAAAAAAGTACTAAACTAAAATTTCATTGAGTATATTTTGTCAATTTCCCTGCATTGTGCACGTTTCACTACTTGATAGTACATGTCTGTAGGCTTATTTTAGCATTTGACAGTGCATGGAAAGCCTGTCTCTAGTAATAATACCTGTTGCAGTATGGAGGGACACCACCCAGAAATCATGGTTACTGCAGCCATTGCAACCATGCACAAAAAGTCCAGTTTCGAGCTACTGAGACACCACCGATTGCAGGTAATTTGTCAGACCATGGAAGTATATTGATGGCCAAATTTTAAGAACACATATTTCGAAATTTGCGACTTTTTAGGAGAGAGAACAAACGTGCCAAAGCTAATAAAATGAGACCAATTTCGGTAGATTTAACAAATCCAGTTAATATCTGTGATAGTGTTGGAATCCGGCAGAAGATAATCTTATTTTTCAGGTGACATATCAAGACAGCTGAACTTTGAGGTTATCGTTTTTAAAACTTTGGCCATTGGTATTCGTTGCTGCGATATATTGCATAAAATGTTTTTATTACTAGTTATTGGTGGTTTCTCAGTGGGTGAGAGAGGAACGCTCTCATTTCTTTTCATCTGAATGTAATTACGAAGGATATCCGGTAAGCAAGTTTACAAGATTTTTTCCACATTTACGAGATATATTTAAATGAAACTTACAGGAAAAAGAGTAGAGGTGTTAAACCATTTATTTAACTTAATCGTTATTATCGTTATAATCATTTACGTAAATATATTTTTATTTATTTTACGTCAAAAACAGATAAAACTGTGTGACAAATTTTCGTAATTCAGAAGCAAATTTTGATAATTTGATGTGATTTCTACCCTACGTCGTATTCTAACTGAATTTTGAACACTGAAAGAAATGAGCGTTTTTTGAAAGGATTGTTTACAAAACATTCGCTCCGATATAATAAAATTTATTTTCAAAGGAAACCTCTGCTATAGATTTGGGCTCTTATCCCTTATCATGTCCTTCGCATTCTTCCTGCCGCGAGAACATGGAGAACGATAATTTCAATAACTATATTTCCCACTGATTTCTAGAAGACATGCATAGTTAATGAAGTTACATTTATGTTCAGAAGCAAAACAAGGGGTCATCTCAACATTTGCTTAAAGGATCAGGGAAACTGGTCGAAAAACCTGATCGAGATGGTGGTCATTGACCCAAACGCTCAGATACAATACTTGTAGCACATTGTTTAGAAATGTACAGTCCAAATGGTAAATAATGCATTAGCCTGTTGCACTCGTAGGGCATATGTGACACGCCAAGCATGGATGCTCTCTGCGGTCGGAGGTTTCTGAGCACTGCGAGGTCCTACAACTCGTAAGACATGCCTAGGATGACAATGGAAAAAGGCTGCTCAGCTCGAAGCCGATACTCGGCATTCTTCTTTCCAGCTCGTTTTCCCATTATTGCGTCAAAATTGTTTAAAAATAGGATAGTAGCCAGGATGTATTCAACAATGAAAATTTTATTTTACATACCAGGAATATACGTGGGCATCCGTGGCATGCCCTACGAGTTAATGAGGGATTTTAATGTGGCATCTGAGACATGCCCTGCGAGTTGTAGGATGTGTCACATTACATACTACTACGAGCTAGTAGCCATTATTCTCGTGGCATCTCTGACATTCCGTACGAGCTGTAGGAAGTGTATTATACTCGTTGCTTACGAATTCAAGGGTTAATTAAATATAATTGTTAAAATTAATATTCCTTTTTTTATGCTCGATATAGTCTCTAATTGTGTAGAAAGAGCCACGCAGCAGAAACGATTTTACTTGGGACTTAAACTTTTGTATCGAATTTAATCGTTTAATTTCATCTGGCAAAGTGCTGTAAAATGTACATGTATTGTATGTGAATTTTTTGTAGTGAGCTGATGATACTGTCAGCTGATGATTATGAATACTACGTTGAGTGTTATAGTTGAAGACATCTACGTTGGCTGAAAATATATTCCCTCCCTTAAGTAAGTCATTTTTGACAAAAACCACTGATTCATAAATCAAGGGACACGATAATGATAAAATTCCTAGATTAATAAAGAGAGGCTTAAAAGAATCACGTGGGTGGAATTTGCTTGTTATTCGTACAATTCTGTTTTGTAATCTGAAAGTCTGGGGGCTATAAAATGTATTTTGTTAACCGTGAGACCTATCATTCCTTCGCTGTAGAGGTAAGCCGCCAACCTGTGCCGTAGTTAGGGGGGGGGGGCGATCCGCCCCAGGGGACACCAAAAGGAAAAATTTATATTTGTAATTGTATAGTTTTCATGATTTATTTAAAAATTAAAAATATTTATTTAATAGTTACACATTTAAATCATAAATAGATACAATGAAATTACAGGTACGTTTGCCGCCCTTAAATCTCGAAAAATGATTTTATAAATAACATTCATTTGTTAATTATACCTTATGGCATATGCGGTGGCCAGCGTCTAGCCTGGCTTTTCAAACGAAGTGCCTCCGCTGTGGTCATGCGGTTCGTGACGCAAACTGGAGCTGCGCAGAATGAGAAAAAATTGGTGAACGAGCCACCACTGTTACTAGCAGATTAATAAATTGTTGCCCGATTATTTGTCACAATCATCTACTAACCTATTAACGACCGAATTCTGCTGCGTCTTCTTCACGCTCAGTCGTCGTCCCATGCACGCAGGTGCATGATCGGAGCTATCTGATAGCATCTGCATCATAATTTTTGTCGCCGAAGAGGTTATGTTGCAACTTCGAAGCGGATAAACCACCGTAAGTTATGACACCGGCCTCACCCTGTAATCTAAAGACTACCACATATAGCAGCTAAGCACAACTTTAGGAGAAGCTGTGCAAGTCATGAATACGCTCTGATCAGGACGTAAATTAATACAATGATCTGCTTCCTTTTCTCGTTGTTTATGTTTTTATGTCCTCAAAATACAAGTATTTAATGCCAAATTAAATAACAGTTTATTTCCCACATTAAATACAATGTAGAGCACATAGTACAAAAGCCATTCGTCTGAGAGCAAATCAAAACAATCTTGAAGTAAAGTTCTCAAGGTGTGAAGCGCTTACTCGCCCGTGCGTCTCTTGGCACGGCACAACAGCGGACTCACTACCGCGCTCTCTTAGCGCGACCCGTACAACTACCAACTCCCGGAGCCGGACAGAGCAGAATTGTCGGCCGCCGGCTGGCGGCCCCTCTTTATCCCCCCCCCTCCTGGAGGCGAGTCTAAGGCAGACTACGCCGAGGAATGTGTTTCCAGAAATGTGGAAAATCGAAACAAGGGGCTCTTATGGACCCCCACACACTTGAAAGAGTTTCCTCGTTCGCCTCTGCAGAGGCGAAAGAGTTCCTCGCTCGAGTCGGTCGGGGAGCGAGTTTTCTCGGACACATTTCTACTCCTTCACTTGTTATACGACATTAGGGCGTTCGCTGCCGCAGGAAAACAGCAAACAGTGCATAGAACTGAGTGAGGTTCTAATGTTTGGCAGTAGAAAGATGCGATAAACTACCAGTTTTTTAATTGTTTTCTTGAATTTTCTCTTCAAACGGAAATGAACACGCAAAAACTTGTATGAAAGATATTCTTATTTGAGTGAAATCCGCTCATAATGAGTAATATAAAAATAAAAATTTGAAGCAAGAAACTTGAAAGGGTATTTTAAAAGAATTGAATTAATTTATTACTTTTCTTAATTGGTATTTATGAATGAATTTATTAATTGTGAATTTTATTATGAATAATTTTATCATTGTCTATTCATTATTCAACCAACAAATATAATAAACCAGACCGTGGTAGAGATAACGCAGTTCAAGAAAATTTGCTGATGTACAACTTCTCCCTTATACGTCACTTAACTTCTTGTTTTTTTTACATTAAATAATGATTTGTATACAATGTAGTAGTGTGTTTCTCTCTACGTTCGAACTCGTTAAACAAATGGTTTACGATTATTGTAACAAAACAAGGATATCACGAGTAAAAATTACATAAGAGCATTTAATAAAACAAGAAATGGGACTCTCAGATGATCTCATAGCTAAACTGCTGCCATCACTCTCGGTTTGTGGCACATAAAGGCATTTCGAGACATCGAATAACCTCTTTGTAGTGTGTGGACGCAGCCTCGCCGGCTTATTTCCACATTTCTCGTCGCACATTTCTCGCAACGCATTCCTCGGTGTAGTCTGTTGCGGGCCTAACCCTGGCTGCCGGCAGCACTCCTCCGTCGCCGGCTGTAGAGTCCCTATAGAGCGTCCAAGCATTTGATTGCAGTACAGAGCTTATGGAGAACAGCGTTGTCACTTCTCAGCAGCCTGGAGCAAATTAGAATACCACTTGAACGGAAATAATTTCAAAACATGTTAAATAGATGGCTTAATATCAGAAATTAAAGATTTTGATAAAAAAAGATGTATTATTTTTATTAGAATTATTATTTAAAAAAACAGAGCTTTAAATGAGACTTAAAACTGAAATATCAATAGCAAAACAAGTCCAAATCCAGTTGGAACATTGTTAATTCATCACATACTGACGAGGCTTGAATTGTTTTGCGCGAATGACATCGATATCAAGGTCAATATTGCTCATTTTTAGTCTCAAGTCATTTTATACGTCCAATACATCCACTTTTTTATGTAAAATAAAGGGAAAATGCTCATTCACAAAGGTGAGATGATGTGGATGGTATCAAATACTGCAAGGGTTTGTGCGGACAATGCATAATATTCTTTTTGAACACCCAGCTAATAATTCGTCACCTATTTGCATTTGAAAGCACATTTTACGACAACTACTGGTTGAATGTCTTTAGCATTAATAATATTAACTGTAAAATTTTTAATTCATTTTTATATATGTTTAAATGCGTTTCACTGTTTTTAATAAGTGAAATTCAAAAATAAATACTCTATTTTTCCTTTCACATCGCCTGTTGAGAATCGCTGATCACTTAACGACATGAAATGTTCGTTCGGAACGCAAGCAATATTGTTTTTATTACCGTCTAACTCAAGAACCATGATTCATACAGAAATGAAGTTGGTCTCATATCAAAATTTGGACTTCCCTTGTCATTTCATCCGCTGGGTGTTTGTGCTTTTCTGCAATAATAAAAAAGTTTCTCGCATAGTGAAAATTTAAGAATGTCAAAATGTAGAAATAAGCATTTGTCTATCATTTATAATTAATTTCATGGAAATTAAACCATAAAACTAAATTACAAAATAGCCATCACATTCATTAGAGTTCTGGGAATAACTGGTAAAAAACTCAATTGTCTAAGATTAACACAACTGAAGTTATCGTTGAATGAACTTGTTAAGTATTTGCGCGTGAAACAAATGGACGAGTCGAATAACCCCGAGCCTCCTGAATCGGCAACACAGCTTGCGGTAGAAAGAGAGAGTCTTATGTAAAATTGTATTGGATAGAAAGAGAGGGCAATACTCCATAAGGCGCCGTATTGCAATCAAATGTTTGGATGCACAATAGGTACAGAGAGTAGTGCATTTCATTGTTCCACCAATCCCGGCATTTTATATCCAGTTGTAAGGAGAATTGGAATTGTATGGTACTCTGTGTGTTGAGAAGCATGAACCTATCTCAAACCAATGTTTATATTCCTAAAAATCTCCATGATGTCAGCAATTGTTATAATTTCTGTTCAACGTCTGATTTGTGCTTGATGGGGCATCGGATGACAGGATATAAAACGGCGACGGTTGCGCTACTCTCTTGCGCTACGAGCGATTTTTGTAAGAATGAGCCATTTTGACAGCTAGTGCTGCCAACATAACTGAAGGTTCTGTGGTCGTTGTGCCCTTGATCTCATTAGACTCTCCTTCCTCCATTCGTTCGTTTCCAGTTGGCTAACTTGTAAATGGCTTCGACACTTTCTTTTGTGGTGTCCTCGTCCGACGAAAATATAGTGCGCCAAGAGAAATAATTGAAATTAGGAAGTGCAGTGTTATGTGCTCTTCTGTAAAAATTCTTTTTTTTTATAAACATATAGAATTTACTTTGTGCGTGATAAGTATTATGGTTAATTTAAAACAGAGTCTTGAATGTGAGATGCCAGTCCACGTGTTTGCGGCAGGTGGCGAGCCGCGGGGAGCTGTGATTGTGCGCGTTTCGTGGTTCTGTGCTTTGCGTTTCATATTTATTTTTATATAATTACACGGTTGTGAACCATGGGAAGCCATAATGTCTTAACGGGAGCCATATACGGTGAGACGGGCCACCGTGGCGTGTCTGAACAGCTGTCGTGGCGGAGGGATACTTCTCCGAAGTATACTTCGGATTTTCTTTCTTGGCGCACGTGGGGGGGGGTGTCAATAAAATGGAATATCTCACGCTATTTCGCGTCGTTCTCGGTTGTGCCGCTAGGAGTTGCATGATCGCGACTCCTAGCAGTGCTTTCGCAGTGTCGAGCAGTGCTTTTGATCATACGACACCTGGCGGTACAACGAAGAACGACGCGAAATACCGTGAGATATTCCATTTTTATGACACACCCCGTGCGCCAAGAAAGAGAAACTGAAGTATACTTCGGAGAAGAACGACGCGAAATACCGTGAGATATACCGTTTTTATGACCCCCCCCCCGTGCGCCAAGAAAGAAAAAAACCGGAGTATACACGTGATGTTCACTTGTTCAGCGAACTACCTACAGTGGGCCCAACCAACCATGACCACAACAGATGTGTTCTTGTGCAGGGGGGCCGTCCACCAGCCAGTTCAGAGACGGGAATCGTCATTGCACACCCTGTGAGAGAGAAGCCAGGCCTCCGCCCAGCCCCGTCGCGGGGCCTTCAACCTACGGAGGCCCCGAACCATCCACGAGCTACGCCAGCGCCCCCGACACACGCGCCGCCGGCAGCCTAATCACTACCACTGCCACCCAGGCAATGCCACAAGCAGGTACGACTCTATTACTATTATTATTATTATTATTAAATTATCCCTTTAAATTTAAAGAGTTAAATTGTAGATTCTTTTTATCTTTATCAATTACTTCATTTGTACAAAGTTTCAACAAACATTTTTCGTCATTTTCAAGTACTGAAAATAATTGTTATAAAAATTTTAACTGAATAATTTACATTTTTCTATGTACTTATTTGTTCAAATTCTTTTTAGCTTACATGAAGTAAATTGATATAGTTCTTGATTCAAATTATACACATGGTATTACAAGGTGTACAATTCAATCTAATACAAATACTTTCCTCATTAAAAGTTTTTTTTACATTCACAAAATTATTTGGAAATAAATAATACAGGAATTTTTAAATTTACAGTTAAACAAGAAATTATTCTTATTATTTATTAGACAGTGCGGATTCGATGGTGTAACGGTTAGCGTACCGGACTGTCATACCCAAGTTCGCGATCGAAGCCGTGGATTTTTTAAGGGCGAAAAAATCCTTCGTACGCCTTCCTTCGGAGGGGAAGTAAAGCCGGCTGTCCCATGTTAGTAGATTTACTTGCATGTAAAAGATCCTCAAGCCTAAATGACGCCTCTGAGCTAAATTCAAATCGCCTGTTTCGTCGCCCGAGATAATACCTTCTTTCTCCGCTAAGTGGTGAAAGGAGCGTAGTAGAAATTTGCGTGGTTAGGCGGAAGAGCGGGCCTGAAGGCCCGAGTCTCGCCACGTAAAATAAGGCACTAACTAACTAACTAGCAGCTACAACTTACATTCAATAAGGTACGACTCTACCTTTGCAATCCGTCCTCACGACGTGACGCGAGGTTAACAAAGGTGCTAAAACAGTACGTACTTTCACGTAAAATTACGCGAAACGCATTCAAAATTTCGAAAATTTGTACATGGCTTTATTTCAAAATCTATCTTTAAGGAACAGATTTTATTAAGGGGAAAATTCTCTATCATTAATATTTTAGTTGTAGTAAGACTCCGAAAAATTTTGAATTCTTGTAATTTTCGAAAAATTAGTTTTCAATGAAAATGATACCAGCACCACACTCTTAAACGTTCTTCACATTATCAAAAAAAAAATCAAAAACGATTTAACATTTTTTTGAAAATTTGGAAAATGTCCCAGGCGCTTCATGTAAAGTGCCACCCAAGATTAGAATATCGGTTTCAAATTCAAGGGGCTGCAACATCAGCCAGATCGATTGGGGAATATCAGTTTTGGAGAAAATAGGCTAAACGGTTTAGCCGCTAGCGTTGTTCACAGACGGACGGATAAACAGATGTTTTGCCAGTCATTCAATTTTTCTGTATCAAGGACACACAAAAGATGGAATCTGGCTACATCACGTTTTAGATGATTTTTTTCTAAATTTAGTAACTGGATTTATCCACTTTCTCGTTACCAGAGCCCTATAATTAGAGTTTTTCTGTCGAAAATTTGCCTTTTTGTCGCGCAGCATTAATAACTTTCTCTCTACTGCGTAGGCGGTAACGACAAATTAAAGAAGTCTTAAAATGGTCAAAATGAGATAAGTCCACAGTCTGATTCCTGGAAGTGAGTTCGATCTTTTTGTACTTTCAATATAAAACTCCTCCTGATATGTATGAGTTCAAAACATTGTTTTAACAAAGGGCAAACTATTCTTTCTATTGTTTGTTTCAAGATAATAATTAAAAGGTCTCTCCTGCAAAATGTCATTTTTTGTCTTAAAGGCCCCTACTTTTTTCCCTAGCAGCCTAGGTATTGTGTATGGTAATGGGTGACCCAGATCCAGTCTACGTTGTCAGAAATGTCTTTAAATTTAATATATATGTATGTATTAATGCACATGAAACCTTGTGTATTAAAAATAGCTTACTATATGTGTATGTTTAATTTAATACTCAAATTAAAATAAATGAAGATTTAATGTAGAGTTTCTCATGTTTCATCTGCCTCTCATTACGCCTCAAGAATCGTATCTCATATTCGTAATCACCGGTCCATCAAGATCATTCCTTCGAGATACGATCATAAAGCTTTTACTATGCATCCTAATGTACATGACATTTAATGTAGGTTCATGATAATTAATTTCATGTAGTTTTACATTAACCTAATGCCGACATTTCTGTGTAGTATAGAGAGATTACTCTAAGAAGGAACCGCTTTGACAGCTACTGCTTGGTCTCCTGCTGGCAACATAACTCTTAAGTTATGTCCATGCACTCAGTTTGTCAGTACGTTCATTTACAGTTAACAAATTTAATAAATGCAGGATGGCCAGCGAACCTGGAATCCTTGAAAACCGGGAATTTTAAAAATCCTTGAGAAACCGGGAAAAAACCGGGAATTTGATTTGAAAATCGGGATTTTTGTTTTTTTCTGATTTACTGATTTTTCAACTTTTAACACGAATTCACATACGTCATCGCATTCATTAACGTGCATGATTCAATTCGATAGACGATAATGGCGGGAGTTAAAATAGAAATATGTACGAAAAATTCATAAATATATGCTTTAGGATTGCGAATTCCTTGACTCGCGGGTCTCATGATGTCAAATATTGCCGCGTGTACAAATTTCACGTGAGAATCAACGGGATTCGAACCCGGACCTCCTTGGTGAAGGAGTGAGAGTGGTGAAAGGCGAGCGACTTCGCTGTGAGCCACAAGACTGATTTCAGAGGCAGAGTTAGAAAAATCGCAGTTATAGTAGGGAAATCCAGCTATGCATTTACCTACACCTTGAATGGTTGATAGTAACACCAGCAAAAAAGTATTCTATCATTACAACACATTTGATGCCACTAATACCTTTGTGGATTGCATTCTCACCCAGAAGCTCTACTGATTGAGGTTCTGATCTACGCCAAAGATTGCTGCTTTGAGTTCTGTGTAGGGTATCTTGCAACAGTGATGTAGAAGACAATGACTATTTGTGTGTCTCGCATAATGTACTTCGGTTTTTCTTTCTTGGCGCGTGAAGGGGGAGGCTGTCAACAAAATGGAATATCTCACAGTATTTCGCGTCGTTCCCAGTTGTGCCGCTAGGAGTCGCAAGATCGCGACTGTATAGAGCAGTGCTGGCGATCACCCACTTACTGGTCGTGAAATTTGACTACATAATGTGTTAGGACTTATTTACGACATATTTGAGGATTTATCCCCCTTTTTTGAATCAAGGAATTACAATACGGATTTTTTCTGTAAAAAAATCGCAGTTTTGTTTTGTTCAGCATTACGTTACTTTCTCTGTACTTTGTAACCGGTAGCGAGAAAGTAAAAATGTGTTGTAATGTGCGAAATAGAACCTGGAAAATTGATAATCTGAAACCTGGAAAACCGGGAAAAAACCTTAAATTTCAAAAAGCCCGATGGCTGGTCACCCTGAAATGGCTTCATAACTATCTCTTGCAGTGTCATCGCCCTGCATGACGTTCATTTGTTTCCCGTACTGTCAAAGCGGTCCCTACTTAGAGTAATTCTTTTATAATAACTCGGCGCTTTCAGGTCCGAGTCAACTCTCTGTCGAGCTCTACAATCCGTCCTCACAAACAGAGTACGAGAACAGGTGTACCTGCCCCAGTCTAGCGACAACCACCGCACATGCAGGTATGTGTCAAGTTCTGCAATATTTCCTCACGGTGTGAGTGTGGGTTAACTTCTGTCTAGCAACAGCCATCGCACATGCAGGTACCAGTCAACCCTCTGTCCAGGTAAGCAGTCCGTCCTCATTCAGTAGGGTAGGAACAAGTGTGAAGCTCCAGTTTAGCAACAGCCACCGCACATGCAGGCATGAGTGAACCCTCACTCCAGCTCATAAATTCTCCCTCACAGTGAGAGCAAGTGTGTACACATCAGTCTTGCAACAGCCATCGTCCTCAATCACGATGTGAGTAGGTCACTCATGTTCTCAGTAGTTGACGTGATGCAGCTGATATCAACACTGGATTGCCAGATTTGAGAATTTTGTCCCCAAAATGGCGATTTTTTCGGTGTGGGGAAAAAATGGAGAACATAAATGAAGGGGAAACTTTTAGGAAAATTATTTTCATCCGGATTCTAGATAGAAATATTATTCTCTCAATTATTATGAATTAAAAAAGAAACAGCGGGCGTTATTCTCTCATTTATATGCATCAAAAAGATAATAATAAATAATATGCATATAGAGACATTGTATAAGCACAGACAATAAACGACAGCCATAGGGAGAGAAAAACAATGATAGTAAAGGGTTTCGAACAAAGAGCAACAAATATCCCTCCTCTATTGTTTCGAGCTGATCAAAGGACGATGATTGGTTGATTTGAATTGGATTGGACAGCCGATGTAACCGAAAGGGACAGTTCATGACGTTTGTCATAATTCGGAGAATATTTTTCGTTTCTAAATAGGGAAATTTTCTTTAATTGGAGATGTTATTTGGAGAAATTCCGTAGTAGTGGTGGGGAAAGAGCTCGTAACACCTGGCAACCCTGTATCAACACTCCCTCGCTCAGTCACTGAAGGCCAGAGCGTCAAAATTGTGCGGTCGTCAGGTGCTGTGCTGCAAGATCACAACTACTCCCAGCGTCAGCAGGAAGGAGAGCCTTCCGCTGAAACCAGCGAGTGCGAGGGGGCAACCGCTGCTGCCACTGGACCCGCCCTCATTGCGGTTGCAGCCCCCGGACTACTGGTCGCCTCTGACGACACCGAACAAGCGGCCACATTGACAGGTACAGTCACCGAATACCATATACTAAGAAAACCAGGCAAAAGTTGTTCTGCCCTTCATCTCCCTCTTTCCCCTCCCATCACCCTTTGTCACTCTCTCCCTCCTTCCCTCACCCTGTCCCTGTCTGTCTGCCTCTGTGTCTCTGCCGCTCTCTGTCCCTCACGTTCAAATTTACTTGCAGATTCTGCATGTCTCTGAGCAGGTGAGGCCTTTGGCCAAAATTTCAGTTTTTAAGGCCCTAGAACGCCTCGTTTAGGAGTTATTTAACGATATAGATTCAAAATGCTGCCGAGTGGGTTGCAGATTGTATTTGACGTGAATATTTAGTTTTGTTCTACAGCGCCAAGTAGTGGCGTTACAACAGAATTAACAGCACATAAAACTTCTGGGTGAAAAAAACACGTAGAAGTACCAACTTTCATGGAGATCGGTCCAACGGTGTCGGAGTTTAGCTCTTTATATATACAGAAGATGAAAGCAGTAAAGAGAATGTTTTTGATGTCCCTCCTATTCGGCTCCCAGTGACGGTTTTAGACAAATGAGGTACCAAAAAAAAGAGAAAACATTAGGAGTGGAGGTCAATATATATTGAATCAAATACTATGAAGACAATACAGGACACTTCGCGATATATCGAGAACCACTGATGTACGCTCCATCTGGTGGCAGAACCTGGTAATAACTCCTACACCCTAAGGTCAGTGTTCTGTTGGTGTTTGTTGTCTGCTTCATTTCTTTTCATTTGATTGTCTTTCTGGTCGATTTCTGGAAAACACATTTTACAACACTATTCTTTACATCATTCTACGTATGGCAGGAAAAAATTCTGTAGTTTTTGGCTGTTTTATTATAAAATACAGCAGAACTCGCGTTCGTTCTTCACATTTCCTCGAGATAAAACCAGGTAAAAATTGAAAGAATCTTGAACATGAATGTAGCTAGTTTAATACAATTTGACTTCTCTTTGTAATAAAATGCATTAAAAACTATAACATAACTTAATTGGGAGACTACTTGCACATTGCCATTCCCAATTGAATCATGTGTAACGAACATTGCAGAAATGGATAACACTGAAGATATTCCTACAAGTTTAGAACAGAAAAATGCTGAGTCTCATGTATGCGGCTGTTTGTGTAGTACCGTGCCTTATGATGGTTGTAGAAATGCTTAACAGAATTTGGATGAAAAGTATAAATTAAGAAACTCGCATGATCTGATTAAACAGTATGTGAATGCCACGCTTTTCTACCCAAATGAATTCGCTATTAGTTTTCTAAGACTGAATATGTTTTCAATAAACACTTTTTAAATTGTTTAAGTCAAAGTAAACTTGACGTACAAAAACAATTAATGCAAATCATTAACATTCACTTGCAGAATATTTTATGTAAGGGATGTAATAATCTGACGAAAGAAGATGTATCAATGTATTGATACAGTGCTTTTTAAAGAAAGCAAATGGAAAAATAGCCAAATATATCAGTGGAAGTGTTTAGGCAAGAAAGATCTTGCCATTTGTAACAACTTTATTCGTGAAAATAGTGTTCATTAAATGTTCAATGTTCTCATGTCCATTATAACACATTGTACATTATAATTTTCCATAATTTGAGCCCATCAATATAATTAAATCACAGCGAGAGTAGGTAAAAATAAGTCTTATTTCGTTAGGTTGATTTAAAAATATTTGTTTCTTCCGTAAGAATCACATTGACATTTCTATTTGGCGCTACATTTGCAGGTTCTGACACTAGGATCGCTAGTGGGAACTTGTTTCCATCGGTTGCGTGGAAGAACAGGGAACTGTCCTGTATTATCTCTATAGTATTTGATTGAATTAGATCACAGCTTTTCTTTATTAATCAAAAGCTACGAAGTTGGTGTTGTTTGAAATGCGCGGCTAGAACGGAAACGGGAAGATGGCGTCATGCGCAACTCAGCAAGTTGGCGGGAAATGAAAAAGCAGACTTTGTTCTTGCTTCGAGAACGTAGTGTTGTGTGATAGTTAAAACGATAGTTTGTGACCTTCAATTGTAAGCATTCATTGAACTGTCTTAAATATCATTCTTGTGATGTCTATGGAAAACATGAAAGTGGTGAGGGAGTTCTAGGCTCCTATTCTTAACATCATTCGTGATGTCTCGAACGGTCCCATTGCGAAGACCATGAGAAGACCGTATTCTTAAACACCCTTCACGATACCACTCGCACATCACGAGCGGTAACGTTTGGCAACGCAACACTCGCTGCTCGATTGTCTCAAACAAGCTGAGGTTTACGCGCGTTGTATGGACAGACATTGAGTTCGGTCCAAGTTCAGTGGAATTCTGTAGAATTACACATTTGGTTCGAGTTAGTTATTTAATTAGTTTTCATTGTTGACAGGTTTCTAATTTCTTTTTAGTTCATGTTATTGTTCGTTTGTATTAGAGTTAAGCCGTAGACTTCCTTCGTAATTAGTATTTAGTTTTTATGTATTGTATTACTTTGTTGTAAGTATGGATTCGAAAAAAGTGTATACTTCAGAAAGGCAAAAAGAACTTATGATTGAGTGGTTGAGACAGTCCGAGAATGAGGTATTAGTGTCTGGAAAGTTTCCAAAGTCATTTTCTACGAAAGATGCTGAAAATAAATATAAAATAAAAAAATTCAATGTATGTTTTTTAAGGAAAATATCTATTAACTAATAATGACCTTGTTCTTCTTCCCTTCAATAACTCATTGTTAACATGGCTCATTTCATCGCAGATATTCAGCATTGTACATTCCAAAATTAAATGTCACCAATTCATCTTCCAGTGGAATATAGTGCATGATAGAAAGGTTGTGTTACACAGCACAAGCATTAATTATACATGCTTTTTCTGGTTTTTAATGTTAAACCCTGAGTTTTAAACAACATCTAAATCTAGTTTTCAAAACACCATTACTATTATTAAAAGGTATTATTAGCTCTGGATTATTAAAAGGTCCTATTATCCATGGCCTTAAAGCATCTCCAATCAAAAAATAATCTGTGTCCATGAGCATGAATATTTCTAAGTAGTGTTTAATTTGGAATTTTGCCATATAAATGAATCATATGTAGAATCAGGATATTTAGCATTAATATTTAAGATTTTTAAATTTTACATATAATATTAGTAAAGATATATTATAAATTTTATTTCATATAAAAATCGTAGTTGATTTAATATTTAGTAACACCTATGAGATACAAAGTTGTTAGATAAAAATACGATAAGTGGTTCCTATAATTTACTACGCACTTTCCCTCGGAATGTGAAGACAATGAGGTTATGATAATGCTGTATACCATTCGTGATGAATCTCACTGCTCTAACCCCACTCGTGATAATGCGAACGAAATGACCACTCGAGACGGGTCGAGCGGTTAAGAATACGGAAATTCGCGTTTCATGACGTCAATCACGAACGTTCGAGATGATCACGAGCGGTTAAGAATAGGGCCCCTGGACACGGCCCCTAACGGCGCCGAGTCCGTCGCCACTAGGAATACAAGTCAAGGACGTGACAAAAAATACTCCAGACCCCACTCGTGATCATGCGAACGGAAATCACGACCACTCGAGAAGGGTCGAACGGTTAAGAATACGGAAACTCGCGTTTCATTCGTGATGACGTCAATCACGAACGTTCGAGATGATCACGAACGGTTAACAATGATTATTATTCGTAAACTGAATTTCATATATAAGCGTACATTGAAGTAAGGTTGATAGCAGAATTTACTGAAATAGGTCAAAAGGATATCCACATATATGAAAAGATCTTGGTAAAAATAAAACAATCTATATTCATGGATATGTAGTATATTTTGTCTTAACTTTTCTACTGCACTTCCTTCTGTGCGATGTAATCGCACGGGTTCAGCTATTCAATAGTTATTTTCCGTGAAGGCTGTTAGGAGGAGGCTCAACTCCCATATTGGACTACATACCGAGGGGTTAAGTACCATAAACTTCGGTAGCCAATCGGACTCGCTTACTTTCACCGACATCACGAGGTGAATGAAATTGTATTATATTCTTTTCGGCCAATAATGACGAGAGTCTACGTACTTGACAAACGCAATCTACTCTTCTCTCGGTATGTATAAATGGTATTGATTTGAAGAAAATTGTGTCCGATTCATACCTACCCCGATCACGCGTCCGTACAGACTTCGTTATTTACATACTGTGCTAGAAGTGGGTGTCTTTGTAATGGCCGAAGTTCGAGTTTTTTTTTAAAAAAAAATGTAAGTCGCAACCATGTTAAAAGCACCACCTTTGCTCACAAAATATGAAAAACATTTTTCTACTGTCCTATAAAAAGAATAAGATTAGAAAAATGTTGTTATTTTATATGTGGGAATAAGGTGTTCGGTATCTCGGTGAAAAGCTGTTTATTGTAGAGGGCCATCAGTGCGAAAGGGTTACTAAGAGATCTACCTGTTTACTTCTTTATATTTCCATGCGTGAAGATCTTTTTTTCCTCGGGAACAAGACAATTGTCTCACCAAACGTATTTTTTTATAAATATGAAAAAAAAATATATACTTCGCCAATAGATAGCAATGCGCAAAATCCGCCTTTTTTATACAGTTCTGGAAATAAATATTTTTTATTTACAGGCGATGATTCCAGTCATAAGTCAAATATTCTATTTCAACGACTGTCTTAGATTTCTTAGGAATATCATCTTCAGTATGGATTGACATTTTGGAAAACGGTATTTTATAAATTATTATAAAATACTGTTTCCCAAAACGTCAATCTTTGTAGTAACGCTAAATGGCATAACCTGAAATAAGTTACAGGTAAACCACTATTAATGTTGCTATCGTTAGCTTATTATCTTCAGAATTATAAACATGTAAATTTGATTTATAAATGTTGTATAAAAGTGTAACAATGTAGTTTCAGATACCGAAGAGAATCTCGCAAAATGTCAAAACGTCTGTCGTTGAAATACTTTTTTTGACTTTTGAATGGAATCATCGCCTGTTACTTATCATCCTCATTTTTTCCCTTATCTAGGTGCGTGTTTGTGCCATAACTAGTAGTAATGTGTGTGCGTGTGCAGGAAAGCGACAAGTGCCCGGCTTGTCCCCGAACGGGACGACCATCCGCCTGGGGCAGCTGCCCGACACCCCTGAGCTGATGCGGATGCTGGGCTTCGCCACTCCGCCTGGGTCCTCGGCGCTGCAGCGCGGGGCGCCTACCTTACGTCTTGGCCGCCAGGGTGAGCGATGGCCGCGCTGCAGGGCCTCTGACATGCCCTACGGGATTAGGCGGCTCAACTGATGTCACTGTAGGGCCTCTGACATGCCCTGCCGGCTGATGGTTCAGGCCATCAATTCATGTCACTGCAGGGCCTTTGACATGCCCTGCCGGCTGATGGTTCAGGGCATCAATTGATGTCACTGCAGGGCCTCTGACATGCCCTGCCGGCTGATGGTTCAGGGCATCAATTGATGTCACTGCAGGGCCTCTGACATGCCCTGCCGGCTGATGGTTCAGGGCATCAATTGATGTCACTGCAGGGCCTCTGACATGCCCTGCCGGCTGATGGTTCAGGGCATCAATTGATGTCACTGCAGGGCCTCTGACATGCCCTGCCGGCTGATGGCTTAGGGCATCAATTGATGTCACTGCAGGGCCTCTGACATGCCCTGCCGGCTGATGGTTCAGGGCATCAATTGATGTCACTGCAGGGCCTCTGGCATGCCCTGCCGGCTGATGGCTTAGGGCATCAATTGATGTCACTGCAGGGCCTCTGACATGCCCTGCCGGCTGATGGTTCAGGGCATCAATTGATGTCACTGCAGGGCCTCTGACATGCCCTGCCGGCTGATGGCTTAGGGCATCAATTGATGTCACTGCAGGGCCTCTTGACATGCCCTGCCGGCTGATGGCTTAGGGCATCAATTGATGCCACTGCAGGGCCTCTGACATGCCCTGCCGGCTGATGGTTCAGGGCATCAATTGATGTCACTGCAGGGCCTCTGACATGCCCTGCCGGCTGATGGCTTAGGGCATCAATTGATGCCACTTGCAGGGCCTCTGACATGCCCTGCCGGCTGATGGTTCAGGGCATCAATTGATGTCACTGCAGGGCCTCTGACATGCCCTGCCGGCTGATGGTTCAGGATATCAACTGATGGTACTGTAGAGCGTCTGACATGCCTTTCCGGCTTAGGTACCTCAAGGCATCAATTGATGTCACTGCACTCTCTCTTGTCATGCCCTACCGGCTGAGGGGCTCAGAGCATCAATTGATGTCACTGCATGATCTCTGAGGGGGGTCCTAGAGTTCGAATCTCCATGGTGTTAGAATTTTCGACACTAGCTAGACAGCTAGGGCGAATTCAGTTGCTGTCTGGAGCAGGATTCTACCCGCCTGCTCTGATCGGTAGTTTTCCGTGGTTGCACCGATCAACACCAGAGTGAATGCCTGAGCAATGTCTTAACAAATGGGCCAAAGACCGCGCGCGATCTTTCTTTCCCCTTCCTTGCCCTATCCCCACCTGTTACACACACACACACACACACACTCATAGGCACTACACTACCACACATGTCGCGAGCTTGGAGTTGACTCGACTGGGGTGGTGTCCCCGCTGGTGGGAGATACCTGGTAGAGGAAAACCGTTAGCCGACGCGTAGGTCGGCCCCGGATCTCTCTATCCAGCAGATCACAGCTACCTCCAGCGATAAAAACATGCACTTCATTTACGGGACTAATGGCCTTTAGTTGTACGCGCCCGGAATCACTATTCAATCAATCTTTATGTGTAGTGAACTTTAGTTTATAGTTACTTTACACGAAGAAGTTTCTTTCAGCAGGTCCGAATCCATGATAAGATCTTATTGGCAACGTTTTGTATTCAGAAAAATTGTGTAGAGCAATTTTAAACACTAAAATGATTTTTTATATTGCCATTTTTCTTCAAAAATACATGTATATGCACATATTTTGCTTTCTTTATTTCACTAAATTCCGTTTCTTAGAGACAAGCGTAACATTGTCTTGCACATTCGCTGCGTTGGTATTATACGCGCACGTTTTCTGGAGCCCTGGAATACCTACACCCGCTCCTTTACTAACATTAGTAGACTTATGAATAAGTGATAGAAACTATGAAAACCAGAAATGTTCGCCCTCGTATAATAGAAATTATTTTCCAAAGTAAAACAAGCTACAGATTTGGTTTAATGTCCTGTCGTCGAATTAACCCCCCTACTCCTATTGCGTCTAGTGAAATGAAGACTCAAGGGAACGTGCGCGGCCAATACACTTTTAGTTGGTTCGTGTAAGCTCTTTGACTGAAATCGGATGGTGGAACCCATACACTGTCAATGATAATCACACGCCTTTGTTTCTATCCTGAACCTGGCCATTCTGTATTTACCATCCCATCAGCATAGAAGAATTCTGGCTACAGTTATTACTGTTTATACTCCGTTTAAAACAGGACATCCTTCCAAGATCACGAACTGGCAGGAGAGGGACGTTAATCATCGAATTGCGAGCTTCGTCACGAATTAAATTTTTGGTATTGAAACTCCCGATTGGATGGCAACGTCCCTCTCTATCTCTCTCTCCAGCTCGAGATCTGGAAGGACTTGGTGTTTTAATCGAAGTGTAATGACTGCTAACGCTGCACGGTACAGGTGCCAGAATCGGAGCACGGAGCAAAGGACGTCAATGGCGGACGCGACTCAACGCCAGCACTCGAGGACACGGGCGACCGGCCAGCACGCGAGGGCCAGTACATGCGGGCAGCCTCGATGCAACCCGAAGGCCACGAGAGCGAAGAGCGATCGACCACGCCGGGAAGCAGGAAAGGAAGAAGGAGATCTGCCTCCGTTAACGGGAGTCCCCGAAAATTTCCGCAGACGGCTTTCAGCGCTGACAGTTGAGGGCCATCATCACCGGCAGGCGATCAGTAACACCGGAACCCGACAACCAAATGGCCATGGCGCCCGTCAACAGTAACAGGGCCAGGAGAATATCATTTGCGCTCCACAACGGTGGCGGGCGAGCATCAACGCCGGAACCCGACAACCAAATACTGGCACGCGAAAACAATAATGTGGGTAGGAGAATATCATTCATGGGCCTCCACAGCGGCGGGCGAGCACCAACGCCGGAACCAGAGAACCACAGACCAACATCAACCGCAAACAATTACAGGAGCGGGAGATTTGAAGGGAACACCAGCATCAAACTATCATCAACGGAACCCAACAACAAGGCCAGACGATCCCCAAGAACGGCCTCTGAAAGTCTCAACAGCGGCAGGCGATCATCAACTGAGGGCCGCGGCAGTAGCAGACGGGCAACAACGCCCGGTTCGAACAGACAGCAGAAGATCAGCAACAGTCGGACCGGAGAACCCCAGCCGGGAGAGAAGAGTGGAAGGTCTTCGAGGAAGGCGAGCTTTGACACCTGCGCCAGAAGACTTGCGTGGCGACGGCGCACATCACAAGAAACTACGAGTGAAGGCTGCGAGTGTGTTGATGCAGGTGAGTGGTTCAGACTTCGCACTATACTTCGATTTAAACGTAGTGGCATTTCAGGATTACGAGCTGGTAAGAAAGGGGAGACATTTTCATCCAATCAGGAGCTCCAATACCAAAACATTTGAAGTCTAAACGAAGCTCCTGATTGGATGACAGTGTCCTCCTCTCCTGCCAGCTCGTGACCTTGAAAGGACTTCCTATTTTAATCCTAGTTTCGCGGTCACAAGTCAATGACATTCCAGTACCCGGAGAAAAAAAGGGAGGGGACCAAAATAAATTGCAACATACTAATTGAAGAAAAATGTTTAAATATGTTTTGGAACTAATAATGCAAGTCGTGAATGGGTTGCAAATACGAATTTTGAGACACGACACGAAAATACGAATTTTAAAACATTGTATAATCGTTAATATTAACAGAATTCCTTTCAAGCCTTTTAGTAATGCTTACTCCTTAATGCATCTAGTAACTAAGCGTGAGATACCTGTAATTCAACCACAGCTTAAAACTTTAAAAACGTTCATCTCGAACCTTCACTTTTCGAATTGTGTCAATATACAAGACGTAAACGATGTACTATTTAACAATTTATTACAATAATTTTCTCCAAGTTTGTGTTAAAATGTTTTCTGTTTTTAAGGTATGACAAGGTATGTTTTGAATATTCTTCTCTACTTCGTTTCTTTCCACGAGAACACAGGTGGCTAAGCCTTTTTTTCTTGCTCGCTAGTTTAAGATTCACTACATTGCTCCGCAGGCACCGATATTTCAACGTGTTTATGGGCAGGCCTGGCTGTAAGAGAATGCCAGTTTCTCCGAGTCAGTAACGCATGACAACGGTTTCGAATCCTTTTGTAAACAGCCGACAAGCATTGAAAGACGAAACGATTGCTTGAGGTTATGGAAGGATCTAGAGTGTCTAGTGTCCGGTAATTTTTTTCAGTCGTGGGAAAACCGGGAAATTACTGGTCATGTTTTCCTAAACAGGGAATTTCTTAATTTTAAGAAATGTCCTCTATATTTTTTTTAATGTGGAAGAACTTTCAGATATTTTACCATTAAATTCGAAAACTAAAAAAATACGCCAATATGTTTTGGCGCATATCAATTTTAATGAAAATGATTTCACTTTATTGAAAATATAGATTAGATGAGAAAATATGGATTAGATGAATAACCGAAAATATCAATGAAATTTTCAACAAAAAAGAAAAGAGAGAATTAGGTGAGAATTTTCTATAAGTATTTCGCTAGACACTGATCAAAAAATAAAAGTCCTAAACGATGAATTAGTAACTCCTTGCCTAAACAAAGAGGAAAAAGAACTACACAGAGATTTTCATCATTGATACTATAGGTGTGCGCCTTCGAGAGAAAATAATTTGAATTGTGAGAATGGATAAGTGTCTGAAAATTATTTTTGAAAACTTTTCTTTAGGTCCCTATATTTAAAGACAAAAACGTTACTATAAATAAATGACATTTGCAACTCAGTTTTATTCCGAAACATTCTATAAATGTTTGCCTTATCTAGTACGACGTATAGATTTAATATATTGTCGTTATTAGGAAGTAGGGCAAAAATTATTATATTAAATTGTCGAAACGATGTACGAGACAGGAAGAAAATGTATATAATTGTGTCACATTAAAACTAGGTTCTGAATGGCATTTCCCTATTTATAGTACGTTTGCTAACTGCCTTTAAATTACATTGTATACTTTTTCACAATTCTTTAAGTTATATGGTGACATTTCAATTTTTGAACATGTCTTTCAGTTTCAAAGCTAGAGATTCCTTTCTTAATTTAATCTATTTGTCAATATTATATCTTTACATCAATTAATATACAGTTATTTCAAAATATCAGTAGTTTTTGGGTTATTATTAAGTTATTTCGTTTGTTTTTCAACTGATTGCGTAAGTGTTGCTAGGATAAAGAATTAAGATTTTACAGGACATTTTAGAACCTTCGATTTCAATAACGACAGAGGTCTGTGTTTTTTCTTACTTTTTTGCTCGATAATAAAGTTAAATAACAGTTTGAATTGACAAGGGTGTATTATACTGTTATCATTACAACGTGACATATAAAACAAGTGACGGAGGATAATAGGATCTTAAGGAAAATATATATCACAGGCTTAAATGGAAATGGTAAAGTTAGGAAGATGGTGGGGTATAGCATACGAGAGTTCCCGCGTAGGTACACTAGTTTTATTTATTTTATTTTTTCCTCGATTCGCAATTTTGTTCGGATTATCCGAAATTTCGGATTAGCGGGGTACTAGGTATTAGGTATTAATGAATTGAATCGTCTCATTGTACGTGGTGAGACTCAGGCCATGAGGCCTGCTCTTCCGTCTGACCACGCTACGCTCCTTTCACCAAGTAGCGAAGAACGAAGATATTCCTTGGGCGAACGAAACAGGTGATTTTGAATTTAGCTCAGAGGCGTCATTTAGGCTTGAGGGTCTTTTACATGCAGTAAATCTACAACATGGGAGAGCCGGCTTTACTTCCCCTTCGAAGAAAGGCGTGCGGAGGTTTTTTTTTCGCCCTTAAAAATCCACGCCTTCGATCGGGTTTGAACCCGCGAACTTTTGTATAACAGTCCGATACGTTAATCGACCATCACCGCCGATAAACTAAGAAAAGAGTCGATGGTGTCCGCTTGCAGCGCGACGAGAGAGGCGGCGTGGAAGGCGATTCAGCACTGCACCTGGCGACCCGCGCGGGCGACTTGGCGGCGGTGGCGGCGCTGCTCAACGCAGAGGGCGACGGCGACGGCGAGGGCGGACTCTTCGGCGCCGCTCGCTCCCTCAGGGTGAGTGGGAGGAAAAAGGTCGCGCGAGATGGAAGGCAGGTTTTGCACGGCAGAGCGTTAAGGCCCATTCACAATGCACACGTATACATAAGCATAACGCATAGACATAAACTTTAACATAAGTCGTAGATTGAAGTATTCACGATGTCCAACATAAGCGTAAGCAAAGATTTTCTATTTTCTGTGGGCCATTCTAGTTACTATTGGTTGGATGTGGGAATCTATATTTCATATATATATACGTACATGCATACACACATACAAAAACATGTACTACGTACTGTGGCACAACAGGCGTTTACGAGCCAAGGCCTACCAGCGGCATCTCGGCCTTGCGGCCATGGATTGGGTTGGTTTAGGTATTTTAATTTCATTAAAAATTAAAGCTAAATGATACAATGAATACAGCAAAAATTAACGACAAAAAGATCGTACGCTACAAAACAACGCAGAAAACTGCCGAAAATCAACCAAGTAATTTGAAAAAACAGTCTTCTGTTCGATCTATCGACTTCGATCCTATTTCGATACTCGATTTTGAGTTAAACGTACTGTGATTGGTTCATTTCTTATTTCTTACATAAGCACAAAAGCTTGCACGCTTTTAACGTCTTAAGTGTTATGCTTATGCGAAGGCATTGTGAAAGAGTCCGCTTATGGACGTAGTCCTAACTTTTATGTTAACGCCATGGTTATGTTTATGTTTGCATTCTGAATGGGCCTTTACTGCAATCGACAGTATTTTCGAGCTCCTGCGCATGCGCACATCCACAAAAGTGATACAGAACTGTACATTGTACAAACTGTACATTGCTGAAAGCTGTGTTGTCAATGTCGATGTCACGAGCGGGAGTCCATGACAGGACGAAATCATCCCGCCGCAAGAGACAACGCCATCCCTATTGTAAAACGGCGGGGTTACAACTAATAGTTTCCTTTCCCAATCCTAGTTGCACAGAATGGCTCGTGGCCTGCTACTGTGTCAGGAAGTGTGCTTGCCACTGCCACTAGTAGAAGACCTTGGCACCACTGCTGGACGGAGAGATGGACACCTTTCGTCTGATCGGGAGCTTCGTTAAAACTTTAATTTTGGTATTGAAGCTCCCGATTGGATGAGTGTCCCCCGTCTCCTTCCAGCTAGTGAGCTTGAAACGCCACTATCTAAATCGGGAGAATAATTCGGGTCGTGCATTATATTTCGATTTATTTGTAGTGGCGCTTGACATCAACTGGCGTTGACGGTGTCATCCAATCGGGAACTTAACGTCACTGTGGTAACGTTCAAGCTCGCGATTGGATGACACCGTAACATCAAGCACCACTATAGTTCGACTTTTCTAACTGCCCCTCAAGCCTCTTTGACCACGATGGAATAACACACGGCATTTCGCATCTTTCTCCGTCGTTCCTCTAGAAGTCGTATGATCGTAAGCACTGATTGATACGTTCGCGATCTTGCGATACCTGGCGGCACGACTGAGAACGTAGCGAAATACCGTGCCATATTCCATCGTAAAGACGGGCCTTAGAAGAATCGCAGTATACAAATATACTGTGATTTTCGTAACTTCGCCCCTGACAGGAATCAGCTATTGACGGTTATCGGGAGCTTAAACGTCACTAGTGTGACGTCACTGTCACGAAATGTAGGCTCCTGATTGGGTGGCAGCGAAACAGCTGATTCCTGTCAGGGGCAAAGTTACGAATAAACCGCCGTATCACTCGAAGTTCCACGACGTGCTTGTCGCCCGCGCAGAGCCGTCGCGGCCGCAGCGGGCTGGTGCGCGCCCGCAACTCCCAGCAGCAGACGGCGCTGCACGTGGCGGCGGCCGGCGGCCACGAGGCCATCCTGCGCCTGCTCCTGAGCACGGAGGCGTGCGGCGTCAACGACGCGGACGCCAACCGCGACAACGGCGCTGCACCTGGCGGCCCGCGCCGACTGCGCCGCCGCGTGCGCGCAGCTGCTGCGCCAAGGCGCGTCGCGCTCCGCCACCAACGCCAGCAGGCGCACGGCGGCCGACGAGGCGCGCGCCGCCCACGCCACCAGGGCGGTGCGCGCGCTCGCCGGGGACCACCACCGCCACGCCACGCGGTCCCGGTCCAGGTCCAGATCCAGGTGAGCACCAAATCCTCGGCGATCGTCAAGGCGTGCGGATTTTTGCGACGGTTGTGTTGTCGTGATTCTGGCCTTGTGTCAGCAGCATAAGGATACCATAAACAAAAGTCTGTCTCCTTTGCTGTCACTTTTTACTAGGATGATGTTTAATGGGTTGGGATCCACGGCCTTTTGAGGGTACATTGTTTTAAAATAATTCTATAATTTTCTTATATGCTTTCAATTAATGTTAAAACCAAAACATCAAAGTTCCTCGGCAATGATCCAGGTTAAAAAAAAAGTTCACATCATAACCTCAAACTTTAGCCACTGACACAAAGCGGCTCATAACACAAAGTTGTCAAACCGCGACTGGCCCGGCTGGCCTCATACAACTGTTATGCAACTCATCGTCGCAGGATTCTACGATTGTGGGAGTCGCATGCATGGGTCAGTGAGCGTCCAGTCGCATGCATGTGTTGCATGGTTTGGTAACAAACAACAATCTGCCTTTTCGAATTAGTGATAATTCAGAAAATCTCTGAATTTTCGAAAATTCCAAAGATTAACATTTTTTTATCACCTCCACAAACACTATATTCAAGAAAGAAAAAAATCTTATCAAAGCCGACGGTCTAATTATTAGACTCTAATATACAATGGAAGACTATATAACACCGCGGTCTTAGGCCCGCAACAGACTTCACCGTGGAATGTGTTTCCGGAAATGTGCGACGAGAAATGTGGAAGATCGAAACAAGGGACTCTATGGACCCCCCACTCACTTGAAAGAGATTCCTCGTTCGCCTCTGCGGAGGCGAAAGAGTTCCTTGCTCCAGTCGGTCGGCGAGCCAGTTTTCTCGGACACATTTCTACTCTTTCACTTGTTATACGACATTTGGGCGATCGCTGCCGCAGGAAAACACCAAACAGTGCATAGAACTGAAAGAGGTTATAACATTTGGCAGTAAAAGATGCGATAAACTACCAGTTTTTAATTGTTTTCTTGCATT
Organism: Acheta domesticus; assembly: GCA_031308135.1. Taxonomy (NCBI): domain Eukaryota; kingdom Metazoa; phylum Arthropoda; class Insecta; order Orthoptera; family Gryllidae; genus Acheta; species Acheta domesticus. The sequence goes on along the minus strand of JAHLJT010005437.1, from coordinate 82,087,694 downwards.
TTCTCTTCAAACGGAAATGAACAAGTAAAAACTTGTTTGGAAGATATTCTTATTTGTGTGAAACCCTCTCAGGAGTAATATAAAAATAAAAATTTGAAGCAAGAAACTTGAAAGGGTATTGTGAAAGAATTGAATTAATTTATTACTTTTCTTAATTGGTATTTATGAATGAATTTATTAATTGTGAATTTTATTATGAATTATTTGATCATTCATTATCTATTCATTATTCAACCAACAAATATAGTAAACCAGAGCGTGGTAGAGATTACGGAGTTCAAGGAAAATTTGCTGATGTACTACTTCTCCCTTATACGTCACTTAACTTCCTGTTTTTTACATTAAATAATGATTTTATGCAATGTATTAGTGTGTGTCTCTCTAAGTAATTCGAACTCATTAAACAAATGGTTTACGATTATTGTAACAAACAAGGATATCACGAGTTAAAATTACATAAGAGCATTTATTAAACAAGAAATGGGACTCTCAGATGATCTCATAGCTAAAACTGCTGCATCACTCTCGGCGCGTGGCTCATAAAGGCATTTCGAGACATCGAATAACCTCTTTGTATACTGCGATTTTTCTATGAAGAGCTCTCAAGATAACTCAAATTCCATCTTCGCGATGGAATATGTCACGGCATTTCGCGTCTTTTCTCAGGTCTTGCCGGTAGAAGTCGCATGATCGCAAGCACTGCTTCATACGGTCGCGATCGTGCGAAATCTAGCGGAACGACTGTGAATGATACGAATGCCGTGACATATTCCATCGCGAAGATGGGATTTGAGTTATCTTGAGAGCTCTTCCTACAAAAATCGCAGTATAGTGTGTGGACGCAGCCTCGCCGGCCTCTTTCCACATTTCTCGCAACTCATTCCTCGGTGTAGTCTGTTGCGGGCCTAATACGGTCTTCCTTCTCCCGGGTCTAGCATCTGCCAAGAGATTGCGAAGGGCAATGACGCATGCGCAGACGGTGAGGTTCCCCCCTCCCCACCTCACCCCTGTCCCAAAGATTCACGAGTTTCTGACGCTTGCGTACGACTGAGCAGAGCGAGGCGTATGAGCAAGATGTGTATAAGCAAGTTGCTCGTTTGTTGGTGTCGTTTGTCGTTGTCGTGTCGTTTGAGAATTAAAGCTGAGCCATTTCATAATTCGCTTTCAAGAAGACTCCTGACATAAATCTGTTGAAGTATTGTAACATTTGTTTTGATAACAGATTCTAGAGAACATTAAACATCATAATGTTTGTTGTCATTGTTATTTGGCGTTATTGTTGAGCATCCCCAAACGCGCGGGTCACGCTACGCTACTGTAGTCTAGTACGAGTAGTCATTAGTAGGGGGAGACTGAGATGACCTATAACAGACCTGCACAACGCCTTCTCCCGCATTCTGCACTCAAGAGCTGCAGGTCTAGGTTACGGTCGTTAGTCTAGTACGAGTAGTCATTAGTAGGGGGAGACTGAGATGACCTATAACAGACCTGCACAACGCCTTCTCCCGCATTCTGCACTCAAGAGCTGCAGGTCTAGGTTGATTATGTTGTGGTTCCAACTAATATGGTCGTTAGTCTAGTACGAGAAGTCATTAGTAGGGGGAGACTGTGATGACTATACTTCGGTTTTTCTTTCTTGGCGCACGGGAGTGTGTCAATAAAATGGAATATCTCACGGTATTTCGAGCCGTTCTCGGATGTGCCGCTAAGAGTCGCATGATCGCGACTATATCGAGCAGTGCTGGCGATCATTCGATTCCTGGCGGCACAATCGAGAATGACACGAAATACCGTGAGATATTCCATTTTATTGAGTTCAGGTACAGGTGAGCACCAGGGAGATCGGTTGGTTACTTGTGGTTCCAACTATAAAAAAATTTCGTAACTTTGGCCCTGACAGGAATCAGCTGCTTCGCTGTCATCCAATCCGGAGCTTATATTTAGTGACAGTGACGTCACCATGGTGACGTTCAAGCTCCCTATTGGAAGAAACCGTGAACAGATGATTTCTTTTTTTTATTTATTTATTTATTCTTGCTTGGCCTGAGGCCCTCAGCAGCCGTGAACGACTGGTACAGTAGTTGATTTTATTTTATATAGTAAGTTTGCAAGATATTTTCTTTCATCGTGATTATTACATTTTCAGTAGTACTTTATATTGCAACGGAAAGGCTAATCGCTTCCAGTCTGTTTAAGGAGGGTCAAAAAATTCTCTGGGTAATTTCCTTTTTAATCGTTTACGATGAGGGTTCTGTTTGCCAAGTTTGAAATGGATAGCTGAAGGTATTCGAGAAATTTTGTTATAGAATTTTGCGGATAGAAGGGAAAAATTACAGTGATAGGTGTGATACCGAGTTCTTGATGGATTTGAGAGTTTGGGATGAACCAGGGTGCTTTTGTGATTATTCTTAGGAATTTATTTTGGAAAGTTTGGATTTTCTGAATATTTGTTTTGGATGCTGTGGCCCAGACAGGAGAAGCATAACTTAATATAGGTCGTATCATTGTTTGGTAAAGATGAATGGATGTGTGTAGTTGGAGTGGGGATGATTTTTTGAGTAGGGGATATAATTGATGTGTTCGCTTGGTGGCTAGTGCTATTCTATGCATGATATCGGGTCTCTATGTGAGTAGTCTGTCGAGTAATACTCCAAGGTATTTTGCCGTGGTGTTCGCAGGAATCCATGGTATGTTGTGGTTTTGATAGGTGAGTGTGGGTGGGTCAAGTGGTCTTCGAAGAGTGAATATTTTCCCTTGGCTCTTGCTTGCGTTTATCAGAATGTGCCATTTCTGTGCCCAATCGGAAAATATAGTGAGATGGTTTTGCAGATCCTCTATTGCTGTTTCGATGTCTCGTTTTGTGGAGTAGATTGCTGTGTCATCTGCAAAAGTGGCAATGGATGTTGATGGTGTGGTGGGTACGTCAGCTATGTAGATATTGAATAAGGTTGGAGAGAGGCTCGAACCCTGCGGAACTCCTGCTTTGATAGGGTATGGTGTTGAGAGTGCACCAGGAAGTCGCACTGAACAAGTGTGTTCACTAAGAAATCTTCTATTATGCGTGCGAGATATTGGGGAGTGCCAATGCTCCGGAGTTTGAATATCAGTCCTGGGTGCCATACTGTATCAAAAGCTTTTGCGATGTCAAGGAATACTGCAACTGTATGCTTATGATCATGAAACCTTCGATATGTCCTCTGTCAATCGCAATATTTGGTGGTATGTTGAAAGCTGAGGTTGAAACCCAAACTGATGAGGTGGTATTATATTTAATGTGGTGAGATGATTATTTAGTCTGGTAAGGATGCATTTTTCAAGTAATTTTCCCAAGGAGTCGCGTGATAGCACTGCTCGATACAGTCGCGATCATGCGACTCCTAGCGGCACAACCGAGAACGACGCAAAAACCGTGAGATATTCCATTTTATTGACACACCCCCATGCGCCAAGAAAGAAAAACCGAAGTATAGGTTGATTACTTTTCCTACTCCCATTGTATAAGCAATTCGGCTAACGGCGCCTGCTCAGAGGGAACTAGGGTCGGGTGCTATCGGTAGTTTTCCGTGGTTTCTGCGATCATACAGGTGAATGCCGGGAGCACCACCTTCACAATTGTGCCACGGATCGCGCGCGATTTTTCCTTCGTTCTATCCTCTCCTCTTATTAACACTTACATGCACTATACTACCACACGTCAGGAGACCGTACTCTACACCAGGATTGCACAGGGGCCCCAGCAACGCGCCCACGACGGCCATGGCAGCCCTTCCGCGCCCCACCGGCTTCTTAGAGAAAGACTTCCACTTTGGGGCCAGCGACCGCTGCCCGAGCCCTCGGTGGGAGGAAAGCCCTGCGGCTGTTTAGAGGGAAATGTGTGGAATTATGTTGAACTAAATCTTGACATAACGGCTGTAGTTTTGTGAAACCGTTAAGAAAGATATGACGGTGGCTTACAATTGGTGGGTCACCCGGTATAATTAGAAGTTTCTGCCTTCGATAATATGCTTAAGATACATTTAAAATGTATGAAAATTAATCACTAAATAACGAAAGCAAGATTTACAAATGATAAGCGTTTATATATGTAGTGTTCTACTAAGTCCATAAAAAGCAAAAATGAAAATGTACCTTCAACTGGGTAATAACTTTGGTAAATTCAAATATACCATCGAGATTCTTTAACTACTATAAACTTCAATATCTCCTCTTCAATTTGACGACAAAAAGAAGAAAATCCGAGGTGGAGTATATGAGAAAATGAATTTTGAAAAAAAAAATCGTAATTATTTACTTTGACAAAATTCGGCCTTATTAATGTCGTTAAAATTAGGTTTATCATGCACAAACCTTTAGAGTGGAATGTGCTCATTAGAATATAAAGTAAGTTGCAAAGTAAAATCAAATTTGAAGATATTTACTAGTTTTTAGATAATACCTCTGAAATTCATGCAAAATATCACATTTCCATATTTTCAAAAGGAAGTAAAATTTAATGCCAAAAAGTCGATATTCAGTGTTTTTTTCGTCATTCTAAAACGATTTTAAAAGTTTCAGTCGAATCGGAAGTTGTCGGGAAATTTTGGCCGATTTGACATGGAATGACCCAGGGGAGGTTTCATTTAGTATACTATTATTTCAGAATAAATTGCTTGATAACTTCTACACATTTCACGGTCAATCTTTGTTGTTGCAACAGATTTTGAAAATATTTGTAATATAAATTACTAGAACAGAAATTTTAACCATTTCTCATGGTAATAATAATACACACTTGATAAATTTAGTTCAGGAATATCTAATTGTAATACACTTGACCACACTTTTTTAAATGTTTATTTTACAGTTACTTTTTCTCCGACACCATTTTCTGACATACGAGGTACGTTGTTGCTCCATTTCTCTCCGTGAATAAAAATTCGTGCTCGCGCTTATCAATAAACCGACGATTCTGATCAGTAAAGTACAGGGACAGCTCGGCCGTCGGGGATTATGCCAACTTTCCTAGTTCCTCGCGGGGCCTGGGCTTCCCGGCGCCCCGAGAAGTGGCTCAAATGGGGCGCTTGTGCACCTCTGCCTGAGCTCCCGGGTGGTCTCCTGACACGTGTGGAAGTGTAGTGCATGTAAGTTTGTGTAAAGGGTAAGGATATGACGATGAAGACGAAGGAAAAATCACGCGCGGTCCAATTGTCAAGAGGGTGCTCCGGAATTCACCTGGTAGGAGAGACCCTGGAGCAGAGCAGCTGACGGCTGGAATTCTCCTCCAGACAGCGGCTGAAATCGACCAAGCTATCCAGCTGGTGCGAAAAATCCATCCAGCTGTAGTGCGATTTTTATAACTACGCTTCTCACGCCCCTATGGCCACGATGGAATATCACACGGGATTTCGCGTCTCTCTCGGTCGTGCCGCTAGAAGTCGCATGATCGGAAGCACTGCTCGATACGGTCGCGATCGTGCGATGTCTAGCGGCACGACTGAGAAAAACGGGAAATACCGAGACATATTCCACGTCAAGACGGGCTTTGGGAGGCAAAGTTAGAAAAATTTAAGTATAGTGCGGGACTCGAACCCTAGAACCTCTTCGCCAGAGACGTTGCAGTGGAAACTATTGTCCTGGGCTAACACGATCGGAAGACGGGTCAAAGATAATCACCTTAATAATTATAAATAATATTTAATATTTACATTATGTTAATTAATATTTATATTAATAAATTAAATACGTGGTGAGAAATTAATAAATGAAGTTAGATGTATTTGGCATTTGCCTCTGATTGGTAGGCATCTCATCGTGCATTCGTGTTTGGCAGGTACCTGAAATATCTTCGACACCAGAACGTCTAATGAAGTGCTTCAGGACCCGAATAAAAAATAATGAATAGATGTACTTGGCATTTTGGGGTCTAATTAAGGAATTTTGCGAACTAGCAGTTCTCCGACCTGAGCACTGTTTTTATTTATTATCCATACCGGGGAGGTAAGGATGTCATCTGATGTATTGCCTTCACCCTACCTAGCTTACTTTGGCCTGCCTAAGCTGTTTTTTTCGGTACGCAGCTATAGATACTGAGACTATTTGTATTAGAACAGCTTTATTTTTGCCCCACATGAGAATCAAACCTGGCGCCACCTTACTGAAAGCTAGCAAGTTGGTCATGAACTAACCATGACAGGTTTATAAATAATAATAATAATTATTATTATTATTAATATAATATTAACAACAAAGAATATTTATAGAAAATGTAAAAAAAAAACAACATTGTAGTTTGTCTGGCAAAATAAATGAATACCTGTGTGAACAAGTACCTTGTTAAATTGCGCGCATGAAAAAAAAATATTTACACTATTTAAGAATTCAGATGTTGAGTAAATTAAAACAGGGTTCAAAATTAAAGCTTACTCTCCTTCATTATATTTAGAAAATATAGAAAAGTAGACCTCATATTAGAAGTGGATCTAGAAAGTATTTCAAAAGATGCCTATATCAGTTCAGATCCCATAAATATGTTTGAAATAGTATTTTTTATTGTTAAGATGAAATTAAAAAATGTACAAGTATATTTATATTAAGAATATTGCTTTGAATGTGATAAGGTCTATATACAGTAATAATTTTGAATAAATTGAGTAAAATCCCAAAACCTGTTGGCTGCAACCGAGCCACATCGCCCTCGTGGATTCATCATAGCCTAATGTTTTCATATTCTCCTATCTGTCCCCAATGTTTTGCCAGAACTCTCAATGATCCCTAAGATAGATTTAACTGTTTAATTACCGATCAGTGATCAGAGGTTTTGATTGTCTTTATGTTATGTTGATATAGATCCAGACCACGCAACACCAAATAGGTGAAAATTGAAGAAGGTGCTTGGTGGAAGAATGGAAGATGAAGGGTGGTTGTTAGCAAGAGAAGCACAGACAAATGCTTGCCCTAAGCACATTTAACATACACCTCATACATACACCTACAAGTCAGACCATTTTCCTCGACACTTACAGCATGGGATGTCCTGATCACTATAGTTCAACCATAAACATTCTTTCCTCTAAGGTTTAACATGTCAGTTTCTGAATAGGCTTTGCCAAGCCATGCTGGGCAGAGAATTAAGACAAAATATACAACTTTGCAATCCTTATGGGAGAAGTTAATGAAACAGAGGATTGGTTTTCCTGACATTAAGACCAGTCAATGTAACTAAATACGACTGCGTTCATTTATTATTATTTTAATTTTAATTATAATTTTAGTTTAATTTGAACATATATTTTGAATTTTGAAAATTGAATATTTATGGACTATAAATTTATCCTTTGGAAATTTCTATTCCAAATGGCAAAATTCCTTAAATTATGGGGGAAAGGAGGGTTGCAAAATAATTTTTTTGGAAATCTGTTTTTTATACTGGTTAGAAGCTGATTAGATTGTTGAAAAGAAAATTTAAAAAAGGATGGATGTTATCAAAATAAAATTTTGAAATATTTATGTAGTTTTATAAATATTCAGTTTTTTATTATGCAATTGTTTATAAATTATTAGCTAAGTAGATTTAGTAATTTTTTTGAAAAGATTTAACTTTTTGAACATTTGTTTCACATTGTCCCAGTCTGTACTTGCAGAGCTTTTAAAGGACAAATTATACATCTGATCTGTAACCAGCACTGTCGAACCGTAAACCATAATCAATGTGATGCTGAGGCATAAAATTAAGAATGGGAAACATTTTGAATAATTTAACGAGGGTTTTATCTGTACAATTTTTAATAAGAGATTTCCAATTCAATTTTGTGATTAAAGTTAGTATGCCTAAGCATTTTAACTAGTGTTTTTTGGTAAGCCAAGGGCAGAGTTGGACATGCTGGGGAAATGACTTTTGAAGATTGAATATTTTTGTTTGTGAATTTTCAACATTCATTTTTATGATCCAGTTTTATGGTCACATAAAAAAAAAATTGAAAATCATTTGGAAGACTGTGAAATGTGCAAAGAATAATAAGACATATTAGTGTGGAAGTTCACCATCCTCACAGTGAAAAATGTCATCACGACCATCAGCTTGAATTTCCAACTGACCAGAAAAGAGTAATTAATTTAGCCTCTAAATTGCCTCTTTTTGAGAATAATATAGATAATTTTTTTTAACATGCTAAGGTGTTAGCATGTTAATTGCATGCCCACCTTATTGTTTTAATTAATATTCAAGACTGATTCTGGCTGATAATGATCAAGATTCTGATCAAGACTGATAATGATCAAGATTTTGTCACACAATTTTCTACATTTAAACAGTCACATGTTTTCTAGTAAGAAGTGTATTTACTGCGTATTCTATCAAATTTGCTTGCATCTTAATTGATAAAATGAAGATAAAAACCTAGATATCAGAATTTACCATAGTTTACATTTTTTCAGTAGAAAACATGAGACAATTAGTTTACAAAAAGTTAATAAGCAAGGTATGATCTATCAGAGGGCGTAAAGCCCCACTGAATAACTTTTTTACTCTAATTTTTAAGAAATATATTACAACTAATAGATGCTGTCAATTTCTACAGATTTTCTGATTTTTATTTCATTAATTTGTAAGATTTTCAAAGCATAATTAACTGTAGTTTTAATTATGTTTTCTTGCAGTTCATAAACACTGAATTCATGGTTGTTACTTGTTGGATTTAGGCAAATTAATGTGTCTTTTAGGATTGATACTCATACTTTTGTCTTCTACATATTTTCTAATTTTGAAGAAAATTTTTGTTAATTTTAGAAGATTTTCAAGGCACTGTAGTATTAGTACACTGTACCAGTTTCTTGTAGTTTGTAAATACTGAATTCATTGTTTCTTGTTGGATTCAAATTAATGAATCTTTATGTGCTGTTACTAATACATGTGTTTTCTGCAGATTTTTTGAGTTTGGTTTTGTTAATTTGTAAGATTTGAAATGGTAATGAAGTTTATTTTTAACAGTGTATACTACTTTCTCATTTTCTTGTAGTTCATAAACATGGAATGCTGGTTGGTTTCAGACAAATTAGTGAACCTCCCAAACCTTTACCCCGTCCCTCTCATCCCCCTCCCCTCAGTCCCTCCCTCGTATCCCCTCCCCCTCATTCCCCCTCCTCCCCTCTCTCTCATCCCCTCCTATCTCATCCCATCCCATCCTATCCCCTCCTACCATTCCATTCTATCTCCCACTCATCCTGATCTCTCCCTTCCTTTCCATTCCCCTCCAATCCCAGCCCCTCCTTCCCTTCGCGTCCATCTCACCTCATCCTCTCCCCTCCCATCTTCCTTCCAATTCCCTCCTCTCTCCTCGCATCCCCGAACGTTCCCACGTACATTCTCTACCACCCTGCCCTCCCATCTTTTTCCTTCCAATACCCTCCCATCCTCCCCAATTCCATTGTAATTGTATTTTAAAATTAGAGGGGTATTAGAATTTAGATTTAAAGAAAGAATATCTGGTTAATGATTAGAATAAAATGAGTCAGCATTCCATGTAGCTGTCTAATTTTAACATTTTAGGGTAACATGTGACCAAAATATTGGGTATTATATTCTAGTTGTATGCATTATGTTTCCAAAGTTGCCCTAAGAATGAAAACTAATTTTAGATGGTTGCATTACATTTCCAAGCACAATTTCTCAATAGTGATGTATTTTTACAATTGTTAAAAATTCTGTATTTTCTGACATTTCATTACATTGATTTGGCCCCTAATATTCATTCTTGCACTTCAGTAATACAATTCAAAACTCTTATCAGTTTAAAAATATTGTTTCCTTGGAAAGTATCAGACAATTCAATGGCACATATCTTTCCTTAAAAGTTGCCTCGAGTGTTATACAACTGAGATTGAAACTATATATTAGATTTAGATCTCTTTTTCACTTCACAACAAATTTCTTGAACAGGAAGCGAAAAAGAGAATTTAACAAAGCTGTAAGAATTTGTACTTTACTTCATTTAATTATAGAATTGTATGTTTTGTTTAAATGTTTGATTCTTGAAATGTTCTTTTCGATTTGAATAAAGTAATTGGATAACATTTTTGTTGTAAAAATCCTTTTTTCCCATTTGTTCCACCCTTTTTTTGAGAAGAGAAAAATTTTATTTGTTTTCAACTAATAAGGAATAGTTTTTCCCTTTCACATTTCTTGTTGATATTTTTAATCATACCTTCTGTGGCTAATGGGAGTGCATCTCTGAACACTTGATCACAGAAGTGTGTTGAAGCTAGTACGCCGTAACATTCATAACTTTCAGTTTTGGAACTGGGCTTAACCATTTTCAAAAGCTGAATTAATTGAATCTGAGAATTTCAAGATTTTAGGGTTACCTCTGCCGCATCTTGTTATCATTTTTAATTTCCCTATACATAGGAAAGTTACGTAATGCTGCGTGAAAAAATGGTGTCAGAAATGCCAGGCCCTGATAACGAAAAAATGGATAAATCCAGTTGCTAAATTAAGAAAAAAAAATCGAATATTTGGTGCAGCCAGAATCCCTGTTTTGTGGGTCCCTGATACTGAAAAACCAACTGGAAACAAAACGTCTGTCTGTGAACAATGCTGGTGAGCCAATTGTCTTCCAAACCGTTCAGCCAATTTTCTCCAAAATTGATATTCCCAGATCGATCTGACTGATCTGATGGCTTCTTAAATTTGAAATTGATATTTTAATTTTGGGGGATACTTTACATGAAGCCGCTGGGACATTTTCAAAAACATGACGCCAACAATTTTGACTCTATTTTGTTGTTGAATAGTCTTAAAAGTCATTTAAGAGAATAGTGTAGGTCTCATATTGGTTGAAAATTGATTTTTCGAAAATGGAAAAAAATTCAAAAATTTTTTTTGGCATTTTCCCACAACTACAATTATGATGATACAATTTTTTTCTTAATGAAATGTGTTCATAAAAAACAGATCTTCAAATAAGGTCATGTTCAATTTTCAAAAACATTAGTATTTTTTGCGAAAATTTGTGTCAAGCTTAGACAATTTTATATTTTCTTTAAACTATTTTTTCTTAAAAACCGCTCAATGTTTTTTTATTAAATTGGGACCTTAGATAGCATAAAGGAAGCTTAAGAGAATGGTGCAGGTTTCATGTATGTTGAAATGCCTGATTTTGCAAAAATTAAAAAATTTTGGCCTCTTTCTACAACTACAATTGTGAAGATACAGTTGTTTTTCTTAATGAAATATGCTCATTGAAAGCAGATCTTCAAATAAGGTCATATTGAATTTTTCCAAAATATGCGTATTTGTGGAATAATTGGATGTCAAAATTAGTCATCTGCTCACTTACAAGAATTTTAAAACAGTGCTAAAAAATTGTTTGGTAACTTATTTTAGGATCCCAAAATATAGAGAATAAATAACAAAAATGCATTATTTTAAGTACATAAAATTTAATAAAATATAAAATAACAGGTTGTCTTAGCTCAAATATAAGAATGTTATTCTTTATATTTAGGACGATTATAAAAGCAAATAGGATTCAATGAGATTAATATATCAAACAAAAATAGTATTTTATAATTATAATTATTAGTACAAATTTATTTCTTTCAAGCAATCCGGAAAGCTTTATTGAAATTTCGCAACAGTGCAGCAATGGATATTTAAAAAGCACATACAGTAATTGGTGAACTAAGAGACAGTGGCAGTGATAAGATGAATATGTTTTATTCACTAGAGCTTATGTTTACAAACTAGACTTTAAGAAATTATTCAAAACATATTTGATAATAACTATTATTGTCCATGTTGCGAGGTATAGAACATACATATATTCACTGAACGAAAGGTCACTTATCTATGCATATTAGCATTTCATTAGTGCATCATGAACATATGTAAATGTGTAATTAAATGTTACGAAATTGCATCTTACATTTAGGTAGCTCATGTGAAAGATTATGCACAGAAATCATTGCAATTTATATTGACAAGGTAAATGTTGGATTAATTTTATGAAAATGTTTTAAATAAAACTAGTTGAATTGCTAATAAATGTGTCTAGAAATTTTGTAAGCAATACACTAGTTTAAGCTGGCGTAAGTTTTCTTTGAAACAATTAACATTTTTTCACAAAGTTTAGTAAATAGTATGGTACTGTTTATAGTTCCTTTCATGAATTAATGAATTAATGTCAAAAAACAATTGAAAGCTTTGTGAATTAAAGTGCTTAAAATGATTTTTTTTGAAAACTCAAAACGTTTCTGTGAAAAAGAGCGAATTTACAGGTGCTTAAACACCATTTTCTTAAAAATGGCTCCCAATTTTTTCAAAGAAAACTGGAATTTAGGACAAGATTTTACTCTTCTTTAATGTTCTTAAAATAACTTTCTGTTCTACTACTACACAATTGCCAAATTAAGAAAATTTCAAAAAAATGTACTTTGGGCGATGGATAGATGGCAGCTGGCAAGAATATGTGGCAAGTCTGAATAGCTAGCCGAAACCAAAGGAAATAGAAAACTAATACGGGAAAGTCTGCTCTTCTATGACACCACTAATTCTAGTTTTGAAATCATAGCCCTTGTTCTAGCATAAACATTTTTGCTTTCACTCACAATGAAAAGGAGGGTTTGAATTATTTACTATATTCAATGCTGCACTGTTGTCAGGCTAACACCAGAAAATGGATTAATTACATTTTTGCATGTGTCTGTCTAAATGTATGGTATACTGCATCATTTCAGTGCTAAGAGGAACTAAATTTTACCATAACATTAATATCTCCCTCTGTCCACTTTTGAGCAGACACATATTTTGAACTAACAATTAATCTGAATCTACCGGCACAATTTTGCAGAAATGGCATTAATTCTTATTGTTGTCAAAATGTGCTCAGCCAGGAATATCCAGGATCAATCAATCCATGGTTACTTAAAAAACAGAGGGCCCCATGATCCAGCCAGGATGTTTCTAGCGGGGGGGGGGGACATGAATAGTGTCAAGTAAGCTTTGTTTTCTTAAATAGAATTTTGAACTTATGCTGAATTTAAAATTTATTATATTTTTTCCATTTATATACAAATGCAATAAACACTATTTGAAAAATAATTAATACAAAGGCTTCTGAAGACCCTTTGACCCCTTCCCCCTCCTAAGAGCACCTCTCAAGAACTACAATCTAATGGCTTTTTTAACATTCTGTAACGATTTCTGATGCTAACAACAAGCCAAGAACTTGACATAAAACACATGCAGTGTATGGAGTAATCCCCATTAAAACTTTCCTTTTATATTATAGTCTGTTAGTAGCTAGTTCATAAGTCTTGCCAGGAGTCGTGAAGAGGACTGCCAGTAACCATCTCCGCATACACGCCTCTGCTTCAGTTAGTTGGACTACTATCAGACAGTACACAGTACTGGAAATAGATTTTCAGAGGATTGGTTCCCTTTAAACAAACGTTCTTGATTGAGACCAAAAACACCACCCGTACGTACTGCCTGGTACGTAGTACTTGTGTAATAATGAGAAAGTAATGCGGCAGCGGAAAGAGGCAATTATTCATCAAAAAACTGTCATTGTGTCACTGTATCAAAAAAGTAAATAAACCATGTTTCTACACATAGTAAATTACTTCCTCTAATACATCGTGTTGTAAGATCCAGTTTTGTGAACCTTTGATCCCGAAAAAATGGTTTAAGGAAAATGTTTGTCTGTCCATGGTCAATGCTCTAGCACCTAAGCTATTCAGACGATTTTCAGCAAAGTCGATATTCCCGAACACAAAGTCTGGTGAATTTGAAAGAAATATTTTTATTTCGGAGTGAAACTGCCATGAAGCTTCAAAATGGCTCCGAATTTTTCAATAAAATTTTTCCCCTCATATTACATAAAGTTTACTTTAAAAGATGTGAGTTTCGTTGAACTCTTTAAATTATCAAAACTTGCAAAAGTTAAAAAAAAATTTCGACATCTTTCTACAACTGCAGTATTGTAATTTTGCTTGAAGGCCAACAATTTTTAAACAATTATTTTCCAAAATCGGCTTCCAATTTCTTCTTTTATCCCCCACGAACAGAGCAGAGTGTATTTGTGTAAAATAGTGTAGTTCTCATTTTGAATTATTAGAATTTTCGAAAAGGTGAAAATTATTTTGGAGACTTTCTACTACTACAATATTGAAGAAAAATTTTTTTCCTAATAAAATCTGTTCCTCAAAATAGATCTTCAAACATGGTCATGTACTTTTTTTCCAAACTGTGAGCAACATCTGAGTAATTTTGGTGAAATGAAGGCAAATTTGTAATCAAAATAACAATATTACTTAGTAGGAAGTTATTTCTACTAACACATAGTGTAGTCAGAATCCGTTTTGAGGGTTCTTCATACCGAACAATCGATTGACGACAAAACATCTCTCGCCGTTCATGATCAAAGCTAGCGCCAAAAACCTTTCAGTATGATTTCTCCAAAATTGATATTCCTCGATCAATTTAAAGGGGGTTCTTCACACGAAGCCTCAATTGACAAAATTTTCTTAAAAATATCTCAATTTTTTAAAATTAAAATTTGTCCTCAGCAAAAAGAAAGCTTAAGAGAATGGTATTGGTCCCATTTTCGTTAAAATCTCTGATTTTTCGAAAATTGGAAAAGCACAAATTTTTGTTGCTGTCTTCCTAAAACTACATTATTGAAGAAAGATTTTTTTTCCTGAATGAAATCTATTTTCTAAAGACAATCTTGAAATAAGGTCAAGAACACTTTTTCAAAAATATGAATATAAATATATAAATAAAATTATTGAAAAAAAAAAAAAAGAGTAATTTTCATGTAGTTTTGTGTGAAAAATACATAATTTTTTATTTTTTAAAAAATTTGGTTATAGTCATTACCTGTAAGGTAGGACACTAAAATGAATAAAATTATGCTAAAATTAAAATAGGTTTCACTGAAATTCATATTATTATTTCATGTGTTTAACAAGTGATTTTATTAAACATGAACTAAACAAAAGTTTTTAGTGTTTTAAGATCACTGTGGAAATTTCATGGGTATTATTTGAACACTAAATACTTTTACTTAAAACTATTATTTAAAAGATATTTTTAAAATCTTTTTCTAGCGTAAACATTGTAATTGTTGTTATTTATTGAAATAAAATAACTGTCTCTTGGCAACTTTCACATTGTTGTTTCAGCATTGTCCTGGACTTAAGATTGTCTAGCTCCGGCGCTCTCTGAAATAAATGAATAAAACTTCAAAATGTGATTACTTCACATTTCATATCAGTTGGAGATGACCTCCAAGGCAAGTCAAGAATTATTATTTATTTTGCTTCTCCAGAATCACATGCCATTTTGCCCAGAACACTTACAAATATGAATGACCACTCTTTTACTACACTTTCACTTGAAGCTATCACACAACTCATTTCACATGGCCAACTTCCTAGGACACTTACACATTGAACACGCAATTCCTGATGCAATCAATTTGTCATTTTGAATCAACTTAATCGCAGCCAACCACCCTTTTTAGCACCATGCTTAAAGACCCATATATTTTAGTCTCACCAGTGCCGTGATAACGCACAGGCCCTATGGGCTCGGATCCTTGATAGTTCTTAAAAAATATTTAATACTAAATTTTTCAAAAAATAAAATAAGAAACCTTATAAAAAAGTGATTATGATTAAAGTATACACAAAAAATTGGCCTAAGAGTGTGAAGTGGTGTATATCATTGGATAATATTTTTAACATGGAATGTTGCTGGTTGATGCGAGAATGTATCTGAGTAATGAGAAGTTAAGATTTTTTTAACATAACTTGTCTAAATATTTTGATTCATTTTTTTATTGATAGGATTTTCCATGTATTTCAGCATTCAAAATGGGGGGGTGGCGATCGGCGAAGGTAAAGAATAGGGGGTTCTGAAATTAACTCCGTTAAAACTGCCCTGATTCTCACCATGAATCACAAAAAAACAGAAGAACACATGAAACATAGATAAAAACTGGCAGCAACTCTAACCTACAAAAATCAAATAAAACTGCAAAATAACAGCTTTGCATCTTTAGCCTCAGCAGCCACAACAGTTAGGATACTCCACGGGAACAAGACGTGAAGTGGCAAAGAAGAAAGTAATCAATCACAAAGCATTAAAATTATTTCAGTAGTTTAATTTTAAAAATTTATTTAGATCACCCATACCAAAGACCTGAGTTGCGGAGCCGCATGTGGCAGTCTCATTGGCGAATTCTCCCACGCTTTGCATATTATAATAATTATGTATTGTGTATATTGCTCACTAGCCCTGTCCTTCAAGATTCCCTTTAAAACCCCCAAACTACCCCTCATTCCCTCCCGAAGATTTCCCCCTCACCTGAGCGGTGCGAACTGCCAGTTTAAACGATTTAAGATAGCAGTCTGCTTGAGGAAATAACATCAAGTATATTGTTTCTATTTTGCTTTCCTTTGTACATGTGATTTCTATATATTCTTTAATTAATAATTTTTAAAAAAATTTATTATTATTTCTCTATTTTTTTATTTAATCAGCCAAATTCCAGGTTTTCCTTCAGACATCCTATCTTCCCAACAAGTTGATGTATTTTAATAATGGTTTTTGTATCACAATCACAAGTGTAGTGAATAAAATAGAATAGTAAAGGTACTGTGATAAATGGAGGCAGGATTTCATTATTTGATAAAAAAAGAATTGTTTAAAAGTATAGTCTGGCCATTTCTGTTCATTTAACTCAAACTTTGTAATACTAACTATTCTA
The DNA here is from genome assembly GCA_031308135.1 of Acheta domesticus. Classification (NCBI taxonomy): domain Eukaryota; kingdom Metazoa; phylum Arthropoda; class Insecta; order Orthoptera; family Gryllidae; genus Acheta; species Acheta domesticus. The sequence continues at coordinate 82,070,943 of JAHLJT010005437.1, read as the reverse complement.
GTCTAATCTCTAGATTAAATCATGAGTTGCAAGCTGCAAGAAGAATTATATCATTATCTTTTATGGATTATGATTTGTGATGTTTGACATGAACGAATGTGTTGAAAATTCTGAATTTTCTGAAAATTCCGAAGTAAAAATGTGCCTAAAGTTCATTCACTAAGGGCTTGACAGTTGACAATAGGGAATGTACACATCTCGCATTTGCTTCAGGGGAAAAAAATAAGTTCAAAAAACAAGAACCATAGAAAGAAATGATTTGAAGCGTTAAGAGAATAAAACAGAGGATACGCCTCAATAAAAATGGGGGGGGATCACAATTTTTCATCATTTTGAGGTAGACAGTTACCTTAAGTTGTATTGTGTTCTCTACTCCAGCCAAATTTTGTAGTTATCCCTGCTGCGTTGTTCAGGTCCTTTTTGACCCAATGTCGTTTTTAAATTTATCCTAAACAATTTGGTTTGGGTTTAGCAACAAGGTATTTCTTGACTTTGATTTTATCAAAATTACCTTTCATATTTTATATGTATGCAATCAAAATGTATTATAGTTTTTGAGAATCATAAAAGTGCACACATAAGGTGTTCGAGTTCTTTTTGTCCTTTAGCGTCCCATAACAGAAATTTGATCGCATTTCACAGTGGTGATTACAAAGCGAGGCGACAATGCTGTGATATCTTTCTAGGAAATGTATATGGAGTGGAGAAACTTATTATCGCTTTTTAGATTATCTTGAGTTATGAAATGAGTTCTGTTTGCTCACAGACGTCTTGGAAAAGAAAACATAATATGCCCTTTCATTGTCGTTAGTCATATTCTGTAGTGTGCAGTGACAAGCAGAGAAGTCGAGGCAATGTGTTCTAAACAACCAAGGTACTTGACTGGTTTGAAAAGAGCAGCAATTGAAGAAGCATTGAATTCTTCAGATGATGGACTGTGTGGTCTTCATGATTCCTCAGATGGCTGGGAACCAAGTGATGAAGAGTGTTCTGAAATAGAAGACTGTGTTTCTCTACCCTCAGATGACGATTCTGAAGAGGAAGAACCAGATGTTCGTAACAAACCTGTCGAAATTATGTTATCTAAAGATGAAAATTCAATGGTCTTCAGAACCACCTGCACATGGCGGAAGGCATAGTGCACAACATATTCTAAACTTGACATCGGGTATCACTCGATACGCGACTTCAAGAGTGAAAGATGAACTTTTTGCATTCATGTTGTTTTTCCCTCCAGCAATTGAAAACATAATATGGAAATATTCGAACGTAGAAGGTCGTCGAGTATATCAGGAAACATGGAAAGATCTGGATTCAGAAGATTTGTATTCCTATCTGGGCATATTGATTTTAGCTGGGGTTTTCAAATCCCACAATGAGTAAATAGAAAGTTTATGGGATGACAAACAAGGTAGAAGTATTTTTCGTGCAACAATGTCTTTGGAAAGTTTCAAAAGATTTTCAAGAATCATTAGATTTGATGATAAAGAAACAAGAAATGAAAGAAGAATTCGGGAGAAATTTGCTGCCATTAGAGATTTATGGAATATATGGAGTAAAATTTTGCAAATGCTTTACAACCCAGAAGCAATGGTAACTGTTGATGAACAGTTAGTGGCATTCAGGGGCAGATGCCCGTTTAGGCAATATATGCCAAACAAACCTGCTTGCTATGGCATCAAATTTTGGGTTTTATGCAATAACAATATGTCATACATGTGGAATATGCAGCCCTATCTAGGAAAGCCACCTGGGGAAGGAAGAGAAAAAAATCAGGGTTTGAGGGTCGTCATGGATTTGTCCTATGGACTGAAGGGTCACAATATAACATGCGATAATTTTTTTACTTCTTATGACTTAGGCCAAGTGTTATTCAAACGCAAAATTACTATGATTGGTACAATGAAAAGAAACAAAGGCTCAATTCCACCAGAATTACTTCAAACAAAAAATGTACCAAAGATGTCTTCAAAATTTGCTTTTACTTCTGGTACTTGTTTGGTGTCTTATCTTCCAGGAAAATCCAATAAATGTGTTATATTACAAAGTACATTGCACCAAGAGACAGAAGTGTCTTGTGAAAGAAGCAAAAAACCGGCAATTATAATTGATTACAACAAGCCTGAAGGTGCTGTTGACATCCTGGACAAAGCACTTACATGCTACACGACCAAAAGAACTAGTGGTGCTACAGAATGGCACAGACTTTCTCGTATTAGTTTTCTATTTTCTTCGGTCTTTGCTAGCTATTCGGAATTGCCACATACTCTTTCTTGCCAGCTACCATCTATCATCGCCAAAAGTACATTTTTTTGGTCATTTTCTTAATTTTTCGGTTTCCAATTGGTAGAAAGGAAACATTAACTTTAGAATATTAAAGGACACAAAAACCTAGCCGTAAATGGCAATTTTCTTTTAAAAATTATGTGCTGTTTAAGAGAAAATGGCATTTTAGCACTACTAAAAATGCGAAATTTGAAGCTCATTTTCACAGAAAATTTTTGAGTTTTCAAAATACTTTATTTCAAGTTACTTGAAGCACTTACACTCACAAATATAATCATCTTTACAAATTGCGGATAATGTGCATATTAAAGATGTGAGAGATCTTTCAAAAAATTTACATTTATATAATTTTTGAAAAAACAAAAAAATAACTCAAAATAAACTTTACGCTATACTAAAGAGTGTAATTAGCACTATCCGTTACAAAAGTTTCAAGAAACAAATTGCAGCCATATACGAGAAAATGGCGTTTGAGCGTTTCTGAAAATGCGAAATTTTGAGCTACTTTTCACAGAAAACGGTAGTGTTTTCGAGAAACTTTACTTGACATTATTTAAATCACATGTACTCGTAAGTATAATAATGCAAACAAATCGCCGGTAATGTAAATATTATCGACGTGAGAAACATGTGAAAAAATTTACATTTTTGTAATTTTTGAACAAACCAACCAATAGAATTATATGGCTTTTATGTCATCTGATAGAGTGCATTTACCACTATCCCTACCAAAGCTTAAAGAAAAATTTGGAGCCGTTTTTGAGACAATCTTGTTTTTGTATTTTTTTAAAATTGCACATATTGCACGAAAACTACCAAAATTGTGAAAAACATTTACATGACCTTTATGAAAGAACTCAATATGCAGAACAAATTTTATTTGAAGAAAAAATCTCTATCTTCAATTTTGTAGTTGGTGAAAGACGCCGAAAAAAAATTCAAACTTTCACAATTTTCGAAAATTCAGAGCTGTACGTGAAAATCGGACCTACGGCATGTTAAAAAGTGTATTTTACTCTATTCATTCAAGAAATTTAAAGAAAAAATTTGGAGCTGTTTTTGAGAAAATTTTGAAAATCCCCGGGGGGCTTCATATAAAGTACCCCCAAATTTTGAAGAATCTTTTTCAAAATCTCAAAGCTTCGACTAGAGTCAGATCGACCGGGGAATATCCATTTTGGAAGAAATCGTACGTATGGTTTAGGCACCAGCAGTGTTCACAGACGGACGGACGGACGTTTTCCTTCCAATTGGGTTTTCGGTATCAGGGACCTAGAAAACAGGGTTTCTGGCTACACCACGTGTTTTTCACATTTTTTTTTCTTAATTTAGCAACTGGTTTTATCCACTTATTCGTTTTCACGACCCGGCAATTAATTTTTTTCCGCCGAAAATTGGCCATTTTTTCGCGCAGCATTACATAACTTTCCCTATACTATGTATATCACTCCGTGTATACGTACGTATACGGGAAAGTAAAAAACTAATCGTTGGCCCCTCATTGTTTTTTACAACATTATTGATGTTAGCACCTACAATGCTTACATGCTATTCACAAAAGTGATCAATAAATGGGATTCGAATAATTATCATAAACGACGATTGTTTTTAGAAAATTTAGGAATGGCATTGGTTAGAGATCATATGAAAAGAAGAACCGTTCTTCCAAGAACAAATGCTGCAAAAGAAATTGTTCAAAAACTAAAAACTCCAAATCCTGAGCATCAAGAGTCCTCAATGTCAACTGACTCCAGAAAAAGGAGCAGATGATTTTTGTGTACAAAAACTGACAATAAGTCCTCAAACTATTGCTGCAAGTGTGGTAAATGTGTTAGCAAGAAACACCTGGAACAAATATGCACACAATGTTACAAATAAAATTGGCTATGTATTGTATAATATCCTTCGTTAAGAATTCGAGAATATAAAACCAAATACTGTGTTCATTCTCATAAATAATTTCACTTTTTGTTTGCTTTTGTATAGTTTGCACATTAAAAATAAATGTTTCATGTGATATTAATTTATATTTTCATTTATATTCAATTTATGAGTGGTATAAATCTAACGGGTCGTTTTAGACCCGAATGCCTTATGTGTGCAGGCAACATGAACGACGCAGCAGGGTTAAAAATTCAGGGACCCCAAATACGGCATTTCCTCCAAAATAACAAGAATAATATTATTTGTAGTACTATGTAAATTTTCACCAGTGTATAATGCTTCTGATTCTTTTAGAAGCAATTTCTTCACATTTACATCTTCACGTTATTATTTTAAACATTTATGCCATTTTCTTTGGAACCAAAACTTTCAAATAAATTGTAAGTCCAATTCCGAGGAGCATAGATAATTTTCAGATGTTGATTTTAACATTTTAGTCATATTGTATTGATGCCCAGCACCAACAGTGCAACAGACATCTACAAAGTTAGCATATTAGGCATAACTTTCTTTACATACACAATGAAGTAAAAATTATATTAATAACGAATTTACTGAAATAAAAACAATTTTATGATTCATTTCACAAATCAGAAAATGGACAGTAATTATACAGAAAAATCTGTGATGAAATATTAAATTAACAATATTGCTTGTTAATTTGAATTCATTCCCTATTGTCATTTACGTAAGTATTTTTAATTTGAAGCACTTGCATTTTGAAAATTTAATCCATTTGTAATGAGGTGTAAATTCAGATAAACATTTTGAAATATTAATATACTTGGTAATATGTAATATCGGTTTTGTTTTGTAAGGAAAATGGAGTTTGCAATGAGCACAGATCAGTGCAGATATGTGGAGTGCACTGAACCTAAATGAACAAGAGTTAGTAATAGAAAGGGGTGAAAAACGTTTTGAAATGAAAATCTGTATGTTTGCGAATTAAAATATTCATTAGGTTTGTAAAATACAAATATTTAAGACATAAAGAACCTCTAAGTCTTGTATTATTTTATGGGATGTGTGAGACCCTAGTATCCCATTTGTGTAACAAAATATAAGTACGCCGGTTGGAGGTTAATGTTGCTCAATGGATTAATACATAGTCAGCTCTAGATAAATGTTGTCCCAGAAATGTGAAAAATGAAGGACTAATACGAGTGACCTATACAAGATGGCTTGTGATCACAGCTTCTGTTTGGAGGAGGTCAACTCTTTTTGGGAAGAAACGGAATGGGAAGTCATTCAGAAAGATCTCTCTGTACTCTACTAAGAACTAACTGGAAAAGTCTGAGTGTAAGCAAATATACTGTTCTTTAACTGGAAACATTTGAATCTATATTTTTATACTATACATTCAAAATATTTTACAGTGTTGGTTTCTCTTTCAAGAAATAACTAAGTTACACTAACACATTTAAAAGAAATGACTAGACAGCACCTGTCTTTGGTAAAGGAAAAATAAATAATACCTAATAGATGTACCTACACATGATTACAAGGGGCTTCTTTAAAACAAAAGTGAAAAAAAGGAATAGTGAATTCAAATGAATAAGCAAGAGTGTTGTACATTCTTCAAATTACATTTACATTATTTACATATTTCAAATTGTTTTTTCGAAACATTTCTTGAACATACATCAACTCCAAGTTCCCCTCCAAGGGAATGGTGCATTGTCACAATGCTAAAAACAAAGTCAATTTTTACAGTTATGGAGATGTAGATCTGCACCATATGTATATTTAATGTGAATAGTGATCCTTTGAAACGAGACAGAAAGTATTTGTAATTAGTTTAAAAATAAATAAAAAGTACATTTAAACACAATAGATGCAAGATGAAAACATTCTTCACTCACAGATGGCTCTTGAAATACTAGATAATGGAAAGCCACATACGCAAAAAATGATGTTTGAAATGTGCCCGAGCCATTTTCAACTGGATTTACAGAGTTCAGACATTTAAGTCAGATTGCCACTACAATTTATTAATAAAGTACTGAAATATTATATTAATTTGTGCCCTATTAAAAAATACAATACAATATTTGAAATAAATCAACAATTAAATTAATATTTAATGAGTGCCAACTGTAGTACTTGGCACACATGTTTTACTCAGATAAATTCTTTTTTTTTATTTCTAGAGTTTATTAATATAGATTGATCAATCTAAATCTGTCACATCTGGGTTGTAGTATTCTTGGTTCAAGCCAGCTGACAACTATTTTGACAGGTTCTAAATCAGAGGAACATTGTTGATATCATTTTAAGAAATGTATTCTTGTTTCAACAGGTAATGCCTCAGAAATTTCAATTCAGTGAGTACAGTTCAATGTTAGGGATAGTTTTCACAAGTGATTTAATTTATTCTGAAGTCACTATTCAAAATTCTAAATTTGCAATATTCTAAAAAGAATATTGCAAATTGATTCCAATCAAGTTAAAAGGTTGTGAGAATATTAAAATGTATGATGTAATACAGAAATTAAACATAAAGCCAAGCATATTGAAAATAAACAGACAACCACATTCACCAATAAACAAAGGGCCTCCACTATTCACTTTTATCACACTTTCAATTAAACTCAAAATGGGCCAATTTTTAATGAAAGTATAATACGAGTCAATAATAGTTCTTGAAATATAAGTTTTGAAGAGCATTTTTTATATTCTGGCAATATAAATAGTTTTCAATGAACACTCTTCGATTGTGAAGTACAAATTAATTGTAGGAAGATCACATCCCTAGCACAAGTTAGCTATCCCTCCTGAAATGAATGCAAATCACTACATTATTTATTTAAGACAAATGAATGTCAAAACAATCACTCAAATGACTGAACCATGTATACAAAAAACTTCCAAGAATTATTCCTTCCAATATAAAATGGAAATGTTAATGAAATATTTATTACTTTTACAAGGTAAAGGTTCTATAAAATATCCTCTCCTTAAGTGGAGCAAGAATTTAAAAAATGATTTAATTAATCAGACACTTTAATTTGCCTAACATTTGTTCATCTTAGCAATATGGTATTCCTACCAAATCAATTCTTTCCATTGAGTGTTTACACAGTATCTCAGATGACATCCACTTATCTGAGTAATACAACAGCGAATCTGTTGTTTTCACTGCAACACTGGTTCCAGTGGAGATTATCCAAAGATTTAATTGTGCGCTTTGATAAAAACTTCACAACATGATGTCACTTATGATGCTGAAGATACATTTCATATAGTCAATATTGTGTCAGTCTTCTTGTCAAATCATCTTCCAGGCCAAATAGTTATCTGAACTGTCTGGCAATTCCATCAAATTTCTCTTCTTTAGCAGCTAAGCTCCACCATTTAATGTTTCCACTTTATCCTGCTTCATCTTAAATATGTACAATGTACATATTGTTTGTCCCATATGCATGTAAGAAACACACGTCTCCTGAACAACAAAGAAATAACATAACAGTTTAAAACAACATAGTGAAGTCCAGGCTTTATGTTGTTAACAACTTTGATGTCAGAAAACTGTGACGTAGCAAATATTATTTTCTTTTCTCAGCTGGTCAAACAGTTCTGGAACTAATATTTCAGGCTGCAGCATCAAAAGTTCTTCAATAGTTGACAAATAAGATAAACTCTCATTATTGGATATTTTATCGAGTCATGTTTGTTAATCTCTGCTATTCAGCTGAAAGCACATTAAAACACGTTCAGTGTTTATGTCAATAGTAACAGTGAGACCACATTTTATCTCTCAACAATTGTTATCCCATATCAACACATATTTAGTCAACAGTACAGTTTTTAAAAGTCCTGTTTTTAATGGAACAAAGATACAACAGGTCACTTCACCATCTAGAACAGTGATTGCCAAACCGCCACTTGCGAGCTACTAGTAGCTCGTGGGACAATTTTTTAGGTAGCTCGCAGTCATTCCAAAGGTTTGCCAAGATTGGCTAACAAGTCTGATGAAAAATCTGTTCTTACATTTATAATTTGTTACTAACTATATTTCAATTTTTTTGTAATGTGCAGTTCTATTTCAATTTATTTTTCATGTATACAGTTTTATTAAAATATGTTTCATATTTAATAGAAATGCATGTATATAGACAATAAACAAATGTTAAGATTTGAAACAAAATTATTTTGTCTTGGTTTCTTGGTAGCTCATAGTAGATTGTAAACGGCATGATTGTTCATGAGCTTCATAAGTTTGGCAACCACTGATCTAGAACAATGGTTCTCAAACTCCTGTAGAGTGCTATTTCTAAAATCATTTTGACTCTTTCTGTTATCATTATCAATTCTAATGCTATGAAATAAATGTAAATTTTTTATATCAATTAAAGAAATGAGCACTATTAAAAACAGAAAAAAAGAATAATTGAAAATAGATATTGGAAAAGTGTTGAAAATTCATGAGAATAACTTATAAGTTCTATTCAGAAACAGAACAGAGAAGTCTGCATCATGGCAGTATACAATACAACCACTACCAGATTAAAGAGAGATTATAGAACAAAGATTAAAAGCGAAATATTTGTTAGAAAATTTTCTAAGAAGAATGTTTGCACTGTTTCACACATTTCACTTTGAGTACCACTGAACTACATCTTCAGTAGAAACCAAAATTATTAAATCAATATAGTCACCGAACCTTACATTGCCAACACCTCATGCCAAAAGATTCTATTCAAGAACTTTGTTCAAACTATGTTCACTTTGATTGTCATTCACTGGTTAAACACAGACACACCCAAAAGGAACCGACTTCCCAATGAATGAAGAGAAAAAAGAACAAAAAATTTAAAAAAATCACCTGCAAGTCCCTGAATGTTCTAAGGAAGAGCAAAAAGAGAAAAGAAACACACCCACAATGATGTAAATGAAGAGGAAATGCATTAAAAAGTAGACTTACTTCATTTGGAATTTTTTTAAGGCATTCCCCCTTCTAAACCTTTAACAAATTGGAAGTTTCTCTCACTCTTCTATTTTTTGTTTAACATGCTCTTCTTCAGTCTGTGAAATTGGAGTTCTTTTTGAAGGCACTCCACCTCCTAGATTTCATCAATTTGTTTTATGTTCCATCTTCAGAAAGTTCTGAATCCTCCATAGTGGTCATTGGGTGCTATGTATGCCAGTGGGCATGGGAGTGAGGATAGAACATTGCTATGGCTGGGTCCTCAGTCTCGTGTGTCACAAGAATGTCTCTGAACTTGTCAAGAAGTTGCAGCAGCGTAGAACGCCGAAGATTCTCCAGGTACATCATCTCCTCAAGGTGATGGTGACCATCCAGATAGCCGCGCCGATACAACCGCACCTACACATAATGCCAATGATGAAAAATAATGATCAGCACAGTTTCTGTGGATTTATTATCTCTAATTTTTTATTTAATTGTCACCTTTCCCACCACCTTGTTGGAAGCTTTTACGCTCAGAGAATATGTTCTGCAGTTATATAGAATCCAAATTGTGACCATGTTATTAAGGAACAATGCGTTTTTTAGTAATTAAATTTGTTCAAAGAATTGGTCAGCCCGAATAATTTTTTATTATTTATTTTTATAATCTTGTTTAAAAAACATTACATAAATTACACTCAAAACTTCTCCTACTTCCTTGTTAAGATACGAACTGCAGTTAAGAACACCCATCCACTTCAAGCATAGATAATTCAAATACATCCCATAAATTGAACCTATGTACTTATGTCAAATTACAATCCTAGTCTGCTCTTTATAACAATAACATTTGGAGGAAGAACTACAAGCAGATTCAAGAGGAATGAGGTGAGCCATACTCCCATGGAGGTGGACCCCAATAACCTTCATCCAGAAAGCGTTATGTTACACTTGTGTACATAATACGATTGCATTTTTTCTTCCTCTCTCAGTACATTTCAGGTTCACAATTTCCATTATTTTAGGCAAACCTTTTCCGACCTTTTTCTGGCAGCCAGGCACTTATAGGCTCACAACAGGGAATACATCATTCTTCCTAGAGCTAAACCCCTCAACTTGGTATGCTCGCCTGCAATAGGTACTGGTCCTTGCACTTAGACCTGTCTTAGCATGAACTTCTAATTTACTGAGAAGGGAATGATGAATAATTTTGGCACTTTAGGATACTTTACAAGGAGCTTTGAAACAGCTAATACCCCCAACATATAACGGAAACAATCAGGCCTTATGCAACATTGAAACCACACCCATCGGTAAAATGGACTACGCAATTGGTATAATGGACTAGAAGATAAGAGTTTGTGAAGAAGAAAGAGAAGGATCATGAAGAAGAAATAGGAGAGAAAGATTATGAGGCAGAGGAGTGGAAAATAGAATAGAAGGAAGAGGGGAGAAGGAGGAGAGGAGAGTGAAGAAGGAAGAGAGGGGAGGAGGATTGTGGAGAAAGAAGAGAGGAAAGGAGAGTGGAGAAAGAAGAAAGGTGAGGAGGATCATGGAGAAGAAAGAGGAGAGGGAGAATGAAGAGGAGAAGAGAATGAAGACGAGAGAAGAGGATCATGGAGAAGAAAGACGAGAGAAGAGGATCATGGAGAAGAAAGGGGAGAGGAGAATGAAGAGGAGAGAGGAGGATCGTGGAGAAGCAAGAGGAGAGGCAAATGAAGTGGAGAGAGGAGGATCGTGGAGAAGGAAGAGAGGTGAAGAGGTCCGCGTAGAAGGCAGAGATGGGAGGATGTCGCACCAGCAGCTGCAGGTCCTCGGCGTAGGAGGCGGCCGGGATGCGCAGGATGGCGGCGCGCTCCTCGTCGGAGAAGCCGGCCAGCAGCTCCTCCTGCAGCAGCGACCCGCCGCCCAGCCCCAGCCCGAGCCCGAGCCCCAGCCCCAGGCCCTGGCCCGCGTCGTCCTCGGGCGGTAGCGGGCTCACGAACGACGACGCCTCGTCGCCCGTCGACGCCGCCGACCCCCCGCCTCCGCCGCCGCCGCCGCCCATGTACCTGCAACACGCCGCACGCACACACGGACGGTCAGGGCGGGGGTCAAATGCAGACACCCCCCACCCCCCCGCAGACATGGTTTTGAGAGAAAGAGAGAGAGTATACCAGGTGCAAAGATAGAATGATTGTTAGTGATTCCGGGCGTCAACTAATGAGGTCACTAGTCCCGCACGTGTAGTGCATGTTTTTCATCTTCCCTTGCTGGATGGCGAGATCTACCGCCGACTAGCGGGGCTTTCCCAAGGTATTCCACAACTGCGGGGAACCGCCTCAACCGGGACAAGCTCTAAGGTCCCGACATGTGTGGTAGTGTAATGCATGTTTGTGTGTGTGTAAGCGGTAAGATTACAAGGAAGAGGAAGGAAATATCGCACGCAGTCCGTGGCCTGTTTGTTAGGGTACTGTACCGGCATTTGCCTGGTGTTGATCGGAGAAACCACAGAATCACTAAACTATACCGATCAGAGCATCCGGCCGCTAGAATTCTCCTCCAGACAGCGACGGAATTCGATCAAACTGACAAGTTAGTGTTGAAACTCCTGCCGCCGTTGGGATTTGAACCTAGAACCTCCCGGTCGGAGGCACTGCAGTTACATCAGTTGATACACTGAGCCAGCTTTCCCGGTTGCCCCCGGAAAGTATTGGAATCACATTAAAATTTCAATTTTTTCGGTCGTAAAAATCAGTGTTTAAGATTCTTTTGAACTTTAACTTTGTGCTCACGTCAGGAGAAAGGTCTACTATAATGTTGTTCCAAAGATGGTTAAGATAGATACAGATGAAGAGAAGATATGCAATTTTCAATCCGAAAACAAGGGGGTTGGAATGAGACGGTGGAGGGGTGTGATGAAGTACATTTTTAACAAAACATCGTTGTTACCAAACATTGATGTTCAAAATGAAAACACTGATGTTAATAACACATCAACTAAAAACCATTGATGCTTTTTATGATGGAAAGTCTCAGTAATTAAAAACACTTCAAGCAAACTCAACAGCAATACAGCAAAGTCGTGAGTAAATAAAACATTTTAACGTATCAAAACAGGGAGGGAAGAAAAGAAAGATTGTTGCAATTTAGGACGACATGCACGGGATAATTCATACATATTACGGGAAGAACGTGGAAAGCATGGCAAAAATTTGACCGGAGTAAGACCCCTGACCTACAGGCTTGCAATGTTGCCGAATCGAGTGCCATGGCCTTTAGTAAAGAATGGCAGTGATATAAGTCCATGTTATGAAATGTCCCACTGTTTGTTCATTGGAAAAAGTGATAATTTTCGACCCCGCCATGCGCCTAGAAACTTGCAACATTTATTCAGAGACATTCTGTAGCAAACCAAAACCATTAATCTTCAAATGTTCGCTCACGGCCGAGATTTGGTTTCGGTGCAGCGTCAGCCGTGGTTCACTTCAACCGAAGTCTGTATGCACGCATGCGCCATGCGCATGGCGCATGCCTCTCGCCCAGAGTATACTGCGATTTTCGTAACTTTGTCCCTGACAGATATCAGTTGTTTCACTGCCATCCAATCAGGAGCTTATATTTCGCAACAGTGACATCACTATGGTGACGTTCAAGCTCGCGATTGGATGAAACAGTGAACAGCTCACTTCTGTCAGGGACAAAGTTACGAAAATCGCAGTTTAAGCAGCGTCGAAGGCGCCTCCACTGTTCGGGTGTGGGGCAGGGCGGCGTTGAGGTCGTGCCCGTAATCAACGGCGAATCAGGGGGATTTCATGCAAATGCCGAACTTCAAACATTCATGCAAATGCCGAACAAATGTTCATATGAGGTTGACTAACAATCAAGGGCCAATGCCGCATGTAATTCCATTACATGAAAATTTCCTCAGCACGTGTTCAATTGCAAAATGTGATCATTTTCAACCCGTATTCTTAGAAGTTTGTAACATTTATTTGAGGTTTTCCTGTAGTGAACCAAAAAGTCTCCAGAGTCTCCAGAGCGCATGCGCTGTGGCTCTCACCCGTAGTACGCAGCGCTGAAGGCGCCTCCGCCGTTCATCCCGTGGGCGTGCGGGAGGGCGGCGTTGAGGGCGTGCGCGTGGTGGGCGGCGGGGCGGAAGGGCGTGGGCGGGGCGGGCCCCAGATCGTCCGCTGAGGCGTGGAGCTGAGGTCGCTCTCGGAGGCGGCGCGCCCGCCCGCCACGCCCGCCCCGGCGCAGCCCCCGCCGCCGCCGCCCCCGCCGCCACCGCTGGCGCTCAGGCTGAGCTGCTCGTCGGGCGTGCTCTGCAGGCTGCCCGCCTCGCCCGCCGCGCCGCCGCCCACGCTCGGGCGCCCGCTCGCCTGCGACGCACACGACATGCAATCAGGAGACACCGGGAATTACATGCCAGTATACAGTTATGAAATCGTTAATCAATGAAATGGGCAAATCAATACAATTACTCAAAAATAGAAAAATTATAAAAACACAAGAAACACATTAATTACAAAAAAACTAGTTAAAAAGTTAAATATTAATTTATTATTTTCTTTGATAAATATTTTAAATGCTCAGACATTCACCTTATTCACATTCAAATTAGTATCACTTATCTTTTCATCAGTTTAGTTATTCAATTTAGTTTCAGATACAGTAAATTCATTCAAATAGAGTAGTATGTATGTAGTAGTATGTAGTATGTATGTAGTATAAAGTGTCAAAATATGTACACAAATATGTAATGAAAATAGTAAGAATATGTAGTAAATATGTAAAATCGGATGTAATATTAAACTTCTCTAATTAAAAAACATTTACATACAAGAAATTACACTTAGAAAAACTGCTCACTTTACATACAATTTTGTCGTCAGTAGTAAAAACTTATTCTACTGTAATACAGGACCGTAGTTTAGCAGCCGGACTAATTGCAATAGAAGCCATCGCACAAACTGGCGAGCTCTACAACCAGCAAACATCCACTGTAGCATCTTCATTGAAGTATAACACGTCGGCGATCACAAAATTTTCTCGGAAATTTAGGTTCCACATCACAAAACGTGGTGTCAATGATATTTTGGACACCCAGATATCCCCAATAATGTAGGAAAAATACTGATTGAAAACAATACATCTTTTCATAAAAGATATGGAATTAAATTGAAGAAAATTGATAAAAAAGAAAATGTATACTGAAAACAGCAAAATATGTAAAATATGTAATATAGTACTAAATATGTAAAGCTATGTAACGAAAAAATTCGACATTGTGTTAGAAGGGCTATGATTCCCCAAGATTACAATTTTTAGAATGGTGAATAAGTAGAAAGACAAAAAATATGTAATTACATAAAAATCCCGTCTCTAGTAATCAGGTATGAGCAGCGAGCTACTGCTCACCCGATCCCGACCATCTGATGTATTCGGCGAATGTTTGCTCCCTTCGATGTGTCCAAAAGACCGACACGCGGCAAGTAGGCTGAAGTGCATTTTGAAAATGAATTTGTAAAATTTTCGTTGGTAAACTACACATCGTAAAACTGGCAACAGTCTAACAGAAGAAATATAAGAGCAACTTGTGATGTGTTTTCTCTCCTCAGCTGTAATTCCAAGCCAAAACTAAACCTAATAATACAAATAATTGTGTTTGAAAAACCACAACTCATTAAGATCTTAAATAATTAATTGGTTCTTTATATTAATAACTAAAATCATAATTTGATATCCACAGTTCTCAGATCAATCACAACCAAGGTCTTAATGTCTTCAGTACCATAAATTAAAATTCTAAAAACCTTAGAATAGCTAATAAATCTTGGGGTCATTTTGCAACAAGCCTACAATTTATTTTATGTAACACAGATAACTTAGTACTTCCTCTAGTTTTGGAAACATGATTGCTACTCCAATTGATCATCAATTCAACAGGTTAATATAATGTCTACCTCATACAGCACATAGTTTCACTCTTAATTTTGCTGCACATTTTTATGTTAATAAAATAATGTTGAGATTTCAAATAATAGTGTTAAATAAAATATTTAATATAAAAAAGAGGGACAAAATACAAAAACAAGCAAGAAACACAAAGGGAAAAAAAAGAAGAAAAAGAAAGAAAGAAAAGATTTAAAAAATCTGTTAAAAATTGTAAATAAAATGAAAGAAGAATAGAAAAGTAGAAAAATAATGCAAAAAGCAAAATGGAACAAAAAGAATTAAGTACTGAAAACTCACCGTGGTGCGGCCTGGTCCATGTGGGAGTGGGAAAGCAGTTGACGTAAGTGTGCAGCTGCATGAGCACGCGATGTCGCAGCATCCAAACCACAGCCTGCACCAACTGCTGCTGCTGCTGCGGGTGGCCTAGCGGTGATGAGCGCTGCCCAACTGAAGAAGGCAGCGAGAAGTCTGCCATCACCTATTCCGCCAACACATGTGAACACATTGCCACTCTAACATCATAAATATTTTGAGTGAAAGAGAGATATGAAATAATCACTGTGGTTGAACACAAAAGTGAATGTCAATTAACGTTAGAACTTGACAAACCAATGCAAATACTACACCTCATCTCACCACACACTCATCACAGTATCTTATATTTAACAATGAATTGATCTTTCTCCCATCACTGGTAATCACAAACATATCATTGGTTTACAAGTAAATCATATTAAGTCAAGAGTTACGTTAAAGTTTTGAGTTCTTTAATTCTTTTGCATTGAAAAGTGGTTTTACTTATTTGTGAAATATAGTAGTCAGAAATACACCCTAACTTATCCAACAGTCTTATAGATTGCACCTGCACAAGCCCCACCTGCAAGAGGTTCATTCCAGGGAACTGCTCTGAGAAGCGCTCCACCAGGTGGGCATCAGGAGCGTCCGGAGCGATGACGTACACGTTGCTCTCACACAGAGGGTAGATGACGGTTGCTTTTGCCCAATACAGCAAGTGCCCTGCAAGCTGGAACACCTGTGAAACATCCACAGCTCAGTCCTCTTCCCCAGTGGAAATACATATCGGAAGATACAATGAATATATGTACAAATATGTATATATATATATAAGCAAAATATGTGAATATATGTACAAATACTGGAAGGAGTAAATATTGGAAATGCTCAGCTTGTGTATAACATAGTATACAACGTAGTGTACAATAGACAATCTACAGTGCAGATGGCTGGGATGTCAACTGTTTTGAACAGAGTTATCAGTTCAATCCCTTTCGAAGGAAGGCATCTATCAGGTACCCATAGAATTGTAATGCTCAGAGGAATATAATTCACCTTAAGAAAATTGTTAATTATCATAAGAAATGATATATATGCAATAAATGCATAAGAAAATAATTTTTATTCAAGTTTTATATAAGAAAGGAAGGAAAGACATGTGTGAAAATTATAGAGGGATAGCAGTGACAAACATGTTTCGTAAGGTATATGGAAGAATGATCACTAACAGAAGAGGGATTCAAGGAGTACACAGACGAACAACAAAGTTGTTTTAGGGCGGGTTGATCTTTCGTAGATAACCTGTTTTGTCGTCCCAGGTTATGCAAAAGAAATGGCAAATGGGAAGAGAACTTCTTATGGTCTTCCTTGATATAGCAAAGGGCCTATGATAAGAGTGCCAGTCATAAAGTTATGGGACGTTATGAACAAAAGTAAATAAAATCTTAATAAATGTGAGAAAGGAATTGTATATAGATCAAAAGCGAAAAGTGAACGTTGGAAAACAGGTGACCCAAACATTTCCTACATCAAAAGGATGCTGTTTACCACCTACCCTCTGTAAAATATATGTTAATGCAGGTATGGAAAAGAAAATGTGCTGGGATGGGAATAGAACTTGATGGGATGATAATATAACACTCTGTACCCTACAGTTTGCTGACGATCAGGTGCTGATGGCACAAGAACAGGAAGATATTGAATATACGACTACGAAGATAAACAAGGTTATGAGAAATGGGCACTAAGTCTCAACCTAGAAAAAAAAGTATACTTGTATCTTCATACAGCAAACTTATTTGAATATTGGAAGAAAAACAGATGCATGTAGCATGCATTACACAATTGGGCAAATTTAATATTTTTTGCTGATAGATAACTGGAATTGGCTGAAGACTGAATTAATACTTTCTTAATGTTGAAAACATGACACATGAGAACAAAAGTAATTTTCAATTTTCATATTCTGATTACGAATATATCTATCAAAATGGGATGATTCTGAGGCCTATATAAACCTATATAATGAATATGCGAATTAAAATAATTAAAGAAAAATAAATGAAACAAATTTATTATTAACTGAAAAGGATATTGGAATCACTATAAAAGCATCCCTCGGTTTACAAAATTCACAGCCAAATTGAACATCTGACAAAACAACTATCTATTTTATATTGAGCAAAATACAAAATGGTCAGCTTTTTCCCTACACTCTTCATACTACATCAAAAACAGTATTATTCAAACTTGAAATGTTGATATACGGCAGATTTCAAGTGCACTATCTGTGGGAAATCACTTAATAGTAAATCCTTTATAGTTTAGTTTCTGTTACTATGTATACTTAAAAATACCTCAGAAAGGATTCGAGAGAGAAAAGCACACAGTAACAGTTTACCTTTCCAATCATTTAAATAATAGTTATAAACATAACTAAGCAATATAGACCAAGTAATGGACGCAGTTGAAGCACAGTATACACATTACACACATACTGTGGTTGAAGTGTGTAAACCAAAATGTTATCTCAGGGATACCACCAACCCAGATCGTTATTTCTGTTGCTGAAGATGTTATTGAATACTTTTCATTACACTTATTAACTTTAAATATTTACTTTCTTAAACTAAATTCTACATTCTTATTTTCTTATAAGAGAAATTCATATAATAAGAAATACATTTGCTTTAAATGCAAGGACTCATGTCCTGTCTAGTGCTATAACTCAACATTTGTTTCCACTGTTAACAACTGCCAGCCATTAAGACTGGCTCTTTTTTGCTCTGTTTGGTTGTGTTATATCAATTAACAGAACAATTTATGAAGAAACATAATAACCCCTTCAAAAATTAAGTTTATTGGGGGAAGGGCTTATCTTCAACAGTGACCAATGCAAACAAGGGAGGGGGGGATGAAAAATGATCATGATTTTGAAGTAATCATTAATTAATTAATTTCAAAGTATAAATTAGTGCAAAAATTAATCAAAAATGTATCTTATGTTTAAATTAAAAAAAATTAAAATATAAGAATTTAAATTTTAGAGTAATAATAGTAGAACACAATTTTTAACTAAGCCCCTATTCTTGACTCAAAAAAATGGGGAAGCGAGTCAGAATGGAACATTCAATTCAAGAAGTTTTGCTTTTTGTAAGAGGTTAGAGATTTTACTTGGGCAGTACAAAAACCTGTACTTTTCGAATGGCCACTCAAGACCATCATAAATAAATGCCTGGACCTCAAACTACCTCATTCTCTGTGAGAAGTCACACCTGCGAAAGGGTGAGGTCGGCGTCTGCAGCCAGCGTCTGGAGGCTCTTGAGGGGGCTGTAGGTGCGAATGAGGCGCACCAGGGCCGGGGACGCGTCTGGAGGCAAAGAGTCCAACAGCTCGTGGGGTTCAACCAGCAGGAGGATACCGTGGTACGGCCGCAAGGCCTGGAGGCACCTGCACCCACACAACCAAACATGTATTGTATTAACTTGCACAAAAAAATACCCTTCTCATGAAGTGTTGGGAGTTGAATTCATAAACATAATTCGTAGTTGTGTGGCTACAGAGAGTACACATTTAAAATTTTTAGAGCATCTAATTTCATTAGTGCACTTTTGATTGATATAACTGTGCATGTCAACTACTGTAGTCTTTAGTCCCATTAGTGTAGCAAATGTTTTATCTCAGGAGGTGTGATTCCTTTCCTGCTGGATGGTGAGATCTGGTGTAAACAGTCAGCTTGCAGGGGATTTGCCCCCTCCCCTCAGGGACAATGCTCCTATCGGATCTCCCCACATGCTTGGTAGAGGAGTGCACATAAGTGTGTCTGTCCAAGGGGAGAGGATCGGACAAGGAAAGATCATGTACAGTACATGGCGTGTTAGGGTATTGCTCTGGGTACTAGAACTCTCTTCCAGACATCTGCTGAATCCAAGCAAGCTATCTGGCTATCTCGCTATTGATGAAAATCTGCCATCGCAGTGACTCCTGATCAGAGTTGCCGCAGAGAGAGCAGTACTCTGGCTGTGAGTTAACTCAGTTGAAGAGGGCATTCAAGATCATTCTTAATTGGTACACTTCCAAAAGTTCAAAATATTCTGTGAAATCAGTCATCATTTTCCATACTAGGTGAGAGTGTCATGTAATAACGTAATCTGAACCGAAAAAGTGGAGGCCAAATGAGGAACACAAAAGAGAGCTGGCGACTTTCCCTATATGAACAAGTGATTGCTCATTGGCCACTATTTTGAGAATAAGGGTTGTTTGCGAGAAAAATAATCAAACTCCAATTTTATTGTCCACTTTGAATTTTGCCTGAAGAGTCTTAAAATAAAGGAGGGTCTTATAAGCTCACACAGTGCTTGATTTATAAAATTTTAGGTCTCAGAACATGCCCTAAATTACTTATTATTTTTAATAGAAATAATTATATATTTAATGAATACTTTAATAATCATTCCAGAAGTACCGGAACCCCTTTCTGCCAGAAATCAAGCCCTGAGCACACATGGAAAAGAAGTGCTAAATATGAAGTTGGATTATCTAATAGGTATTGACGATCCTTGAAAAAATGGCACTGTTTCTTTAATTTATTAATTTTAGATATTGTACAAAATAATAACATTAGTTTAAATTTCTATAACTATAGGGTTCTAAGCTTAATTTATCTTTCACAACAAGAATCTTTAATTTTATTGTACCAGTCCTTACTGGTGCCTTCACTCCATTCAGGAATCGTTCCTTACAAGTATCATCCAACATTATCAATCTCTAAAAGTTTCATTACTATGAATCAGTGAATAGCCACCTATTAACGTACATGAATCAGTGGACAGCCTCCCATTAATTTCTTAGGATGTACTGTAATCATTTGAGATGTTATTATGGCTCTAATTGTATAATAGCTGTTTAACTACTAGAATGTGTTGGAAAAGGTGTGACTGCCAGCTTGTATCAGGAATGCAGTTTATCACAACCTCTGATCCTTACTTTTGCAATGATTGAATTAAAATGTGGGTGAGATGTTATACTTTTGGACCTGATTTCAATGCAAATGCTTATTTCTTAACATGGTCAGAAAGTCTGCTTACTTGGGAAGTGTACAAAACACTCCATTTCTAATCATATGGACATAATTGTGGGGTATATATAGTTTTTTAATAAGCAACATATTTCTGTTAATTTCTACTAAGAAATCTGCAAAATTCTCCTGAAAGCCTTAACACAAATTTATTTCTATTTCTTTTAATCCATCCATTTAATATATTATTTAGTAATGTGCATGAAGACTTAAATCGTAGAAAAATACATCAACAATTACAGCATGAGCTCATGCAACCAGAACCAAATACCATTTTACAAAAACAAAATGTTGATTAAATACTGACAACTCATTTGGAACAATCACTAGCACTAAAATAAATAGAGATAAAATAAATATAAGATATAAGTCAAGGAATAATTTTGTTGACTGTCTGAATCTCCAAGGTCATTATCCAAATCTGTTATATTGTCTCACGTGTTACAACTGATACAGGTGACTATTAAACAAATGACTCTTTTTTTTTTAATTAATTTTTTAAAGATTGCTTTTTAACAACTTGGTTGTATAGCAACCACTGTGATTATTTTAACTGTAGAAGAACACTTTATGGACAACACACACACACACACACACACACACACCAAACATCCATGCCTGAAGCAGGGTTCAAATCTGCAACCCTTCAGGCTGAGGTAGCTATAGCCCTTCAGCCTTAGCAACCTCAGCTATCCACGCTGAGGGGTCCTTAGTAACCTCGGCTATCCAACATGACAAATGACACAAATGACTTTGTAACTCCACTCACCTGTTTATTGTTTCAGGTTCCACAATGAAGTCTTTTTGTGGGACTGGTGCACTTTTTGAGGTAGGCAAAAGCTCACCTGTGAAAAAACAAGAGTTAAATTTCAATTCAGAGCAACAAAAAATGAAAATGACACAACAAAAATTAGTCAAAATATGAATCATGATCAAGAAAAATTAGCAATATTAAAGGTACTTAATTTTGCTTATTTTCAAGAACCTTTTTTTTTGTCAAAGAATACATACAACTGTAATATAACACGATGTCTTTTTGCTAATGCATATTAAATAAATAAGAGACTATATAGAAGAAAAGATTTTTCAAGAAAAATAATTATTTTTCAACAAAATATACATGAGTATAAATTTTTTGCTGTAGTGTAATTCATGAATGTTTTTATTGAAATTTCTTTTCTCGTTTGGCTTCATCATTCACAAGATATGATCACATTGCAATCTAAGACACAAATTACTGGTACCTATAATAAGTGGAATAAAAAAACAAATTATAAACGAGTGAAAGTCTGATACTGAATTCTTCTGTTTCTAAAGTTAGAAGAATTTATTTTCTTGGGCGAATTCAGGATTATTTGAATTTTGCTGAAGCAGTAAGTTAAATGGATTTGACGATACTTAGATTACAGACCACACATTCAAATTGTTCCTCATTATAACAAATTACTTTCTCCTTTACTGTACTCTGACCACATGTATTAAAGAGCAAACAGCAAATGATAAAATTATGACTATACTGGAGATTCATTCCATTCTCAATCAAACTGCTTTCCCAGCACACTATTAAACAGGCATTTCTCAAGTGACTGACTACCGATTCCAGATGCATCACCTACCGAGGTCCTTAGTCCCACAAGTGAGTTTAGTAGGTTATGTCACGGAAGGTAGCAGTGTTTACACCCTGCTGGGACTTGAGATCCGCCCCTGCCTGACCTGTGGGGAATTTCCCTTCTAAGTATCTCCCTTAGAGGGGCACTGCCTACATTCCAAGCTCCAGAGTGATCTCCTGACAAATACTGTAGTGTAGTGCATGTAAGTGTGTGAGGAGAGAGGACTGGACAAGAAGAGGACATGGCATGTTTGTTATTGTGCTGCTCCAGAATTTACCGGCTGTTGATTAGGGGTACCGACGGAAAACTATTGATCAGAGCAGCTGACCACTGGAATTCTCCTGACGTAGTTGAATTTGATCTACCCTTACAGTTATAATTGAAAATCCATAACTGTCTAGGAACTTCCAGTAGCCGCTGGAGCCAGTAGAGGTTGTAACGTTGCTGCTGAGGTATTTAAGTCAGTGACATTTCTCAATGAATGTGACAGTCAGATTATTCAACACTCGTTTATTGGACTAGGAATACCGCATGTCGAATTAATTTTCAAAGTTTTCCCCACCTCAGGTATCCATGGTGTCCAAAACAATTTTGTAACCCATTTTTGATTGTCATTGCTGGTGATGGATGATAATTGGATTTTAAGGCAAAAGGGTATTTTACTACTCTGATGTAGACACTTGAAATTAATTATAAATACTTTTCAAGACTTTACGATCTTGTAGGAACTATATTTATAGTGCCTCAAATGCTTATTTTAGCATTAAAAAGGCCTAAAAATGGCTATCTGTCTGTTTAATAATGCCATTTTTCAATTTAAAAAGAAAATATTTTGGGCTGTTTGTGAGCTTGTTTCATAGTCAAATCTTCAGAAAGCAAGAGAATTCTCTTATCTGTGTGATGGGTGCATAATCATAAGCAGATTCAGGGTCTCTTATTGCTATCAATTGTCTCAAATTATTGTGTTATCCAGCTTCCCGTATTTCATAGAAATTCTCTCAAGTTGGGCATTTATGCTAATCTTGATCTGACATTCCACAAAATTCGATCAAACATTACATTAAATTAAATCTTTCCAACTTCTCAGTCTGCAAGTAAATTTTATTATGAGAGGGGTCAAAATCTTGAAACATGAGTACTGGGATGTCAAAAATTAAAAGCATTACAAGCACTCGTTTAAAACATTAGATAATCCTGGATTATTGGATAATTAGATTATTGTCCACCAAGGGGCAAGCCATTTTTTGTCAAATATGCCCCAAACAGGTAAACAAGCAATAATTCAACTACAGTTCACTTGTATATAATAAAGGTCAGAACATTGTGATAGGCATCTCTGGTACGAATTATGTGTACCATGGCTCTCATTGCTTCTACATTTTACGAGACAAAAAGTGCCATTTAAATAATAGTGTCACAAAGTTCCCAAAAAGTTTGGAAGTACAATGAAATTTATTCTGAAACATTATATTATACAACTAGTTTGCAATGTTATGTTTCATTGCATATGTACAGGTTTTGAAAACAAGTAATGTAGTGAGTTTTCAAATTTGTATGAATGCAATAAAGTAACATAAATGAATTGCATATGCTATGTATTTATAAAACAGCATAATAAATTTATAAAAACAAACAATAATTTTGGAAACAAAGGTGGAAGCAAATTAAGACAGGCAAAAGTGCCTCTGGAAAATTTTATTTGAAGTGAAAAAAATGTTTTTGATAGATTTAAATCAATTTACTTGGAGCACTTCAAATGAAGAGGGGAAGGAAAAAAGTGGAAACGGAAAAGAAGACCATAAAAAGGGCAAAATACAAATTGTAAGCCTGTAAATTCTCTACAGTTTTCCAAAATTTCAACCTAGTATCTTATAATTTGCACCCAACAGCTCAATAAATAAAACAGTAATTAAATAGTTTCTTATTAATTTTTTTAAATTAGCTTTTTGTTTTATTAGTTATTGTAGTTTTTCTATGTCATTTTTATTTTATGTTTATTACGAAAGATAAATGAAAGACAAAATTGTAAGAATAATATTATAATCTTTTGTAATGTGAATATTGAATGAATTATGATTTTAATTAAAAATAATATTATCTGAATTGATGATTATTACGTAAATTGAATTTATTTCATTTTTACCCATTAATTTATTTTTATATCACTATATATATTTAAGAAATTATAATGCCTGTTTTCACCTTTTAAGAGCCCACTTTAGAATGGTAGGTTTGAGAACTTTGAAGCCTATTTTCTTCATCTCTCTATCTTTCATTTAATATTAAGGAAAATGTGAATTACTGTGTTATTGCTTGATCAGCCCCAAATATGAGATTACTCTAAAAAATTGAGGGGCAAATGTTCCAGTGTTGACACAAAAAGTTGCTGGATACATGGACGTTAGGAAATGCCTTCATGTAAACCTCAAACCTTAACATAGGCACAAAAAATTCACAAGCTGTAGACTGCATTCAAATACCAGTGCAACACAAATGATTTGAAGTAGAGTTGCTATATGTACATCTCATTTGCTCTGAGTTCATTTGTCTGCCATGCTGTTGAAGACTAATGTGCAATTGGCATGGTGTCCCATATCACAAACACAGAATAGAGCCACATTTCATACGTTATGCTCACCTCAATCCAGCGGTTTACACGAATATGAACTATTCCTGTTGAGCAAAGTTCATCGTACACTGCCTTCATGTCTCTGGCAAGAGGGCTGCGACGCAAAATCAAGTCAAATGGAGAGTCTGCAACAACACACATCATCTAGTATTGTATCGCTTATTAGGAAAGCAATGACACACTCCATATGCAAATACATTGGAGCTATTCAATGATCATTGATTTATTGATTGGTGCATCTTGGGTCCACACCTTTTGCAATTACAGGCACATTAGATTCGTAGGCTTCCGCGGCCGGAGTCATTAAGTTCTTGGCTGTCCGGGATGAAACCGACTGAGACGCGGCTCATCCCGGACAGCCAAGAACTTTACAGGCACATTAACTTCCATTAGTACTGGAAGTGCAGTGCATGTTATATCCCAGGAGATGTTCTTTTTCCCTTTGAATGTGATATCCAGTACTGAACCACACATCATTTGGGGTTTTCCCTTTTCAGGTATCTAAGCACTACTCCACCCGGGACATTTTCTAAGTTTCGGGCATGTGCGGTAGTGTAATGCAAGTGTGTAAAGGGAGAAGAGGGGTCAAGAATGAGGAAGGAAAGATTGTTGATTATTTCATGTTTCAGGGTGCATCAACTACTTGAGTCATTAGTTGCATAAGTGCATGTTTTGGTCGTGGGACGTGCCGGTGTTGTTCTCCCACTGCATGGGGAGATCCAATCCGACCTACACGTTGGATTATGGGGGTTTCCTCAACCAGGTATCTCCCATCAGCGGGGCACCATCCCAGGCAGATGCCCACTGGCCTCCAAAAATGTGTTTTTTTTCATCTTTCAATTATCGTATTTATAGTTAAAATGTTGGGAAGGAATTGTGGAACTTAAGAAAACCTGTGCAAATAATCTTCTCCCCCATACGATTTCTTGGCTGTCCGGAAGACGCCGCGTTGTTGGCTGAGAGGCCGACGTTTCGCCTGTCGTGTCGCAGGCTTCCTCAGTGATCTGCACAGAGGAAGCCTGCAGCACAGTGATTGTCACTGCCCTGACGAAGCCTGCGACACGACAGGCGACACGTCGGCCTCTTAGCCAAAGACCGGACAACCAAGAAATCATGGCCTCGAGCGGGGGAAAGCTTACGTGTATTTCTCCCCCATACGTCATATACAGTTTCCACTGTTTTTTGTTGTTGTTTTTTTGACCAAATAAATCAAGTCGGCCTCTTAGCCAAAGACGCGGCGTCTTCCGGACAACCGAGAAATCATGGCCTCGAGCGGGGAAAGCTTACGTGTATTTCTCCCCCATACGTCATATACAGTTTCCACTATTTTTTGTTGTTTTTTTGACCATATAAATCAAGTCGGCCTCTTAGCCAAAGACGCGGCGTCTCCCGGACAGCCAAGAAATCATGGCCTCGAGCGGGGAAAGCTTACGTGTATTTCTTCCCCATACGTCATATACAGTTTCCACTATTTTTTGTTGTTTTTTTGACCAAATAAATCAAGTCGGCCTCTTAGCCAAAGAAGCGGCGTCTTCCGGACAACCGAGAAATCATGGCCTCGAGCGGGGAAAGCTTACGTGTATTTCTCCCCCATACGTCATATACAGTTTCCACTATTTTTTTGTTGTTTTTTTGACCAAATAAATCAAGTCGGCCTCTTAGCCAAAGAAGCGGCGTCTTCCGGAAAACCAAGAAATCATGGCCTCGAGCGGGGAAAGCTTACGTGTATTTCTCCCCCATACGTCATATACAGTTTCCACTATTTTTTTGTTGTTTTTTTGACCAAATAAATCAAGTCGGCCTCTTAGCCAAAGACGCGGCGTCTTCCGGACAACCGAGAAATCATGGCCTCGAGCGGGGAAAGCTTACGTGTATTTCTCCCCCATACGTCATATACAGTTTCCACTATTTTTTTTGTTGTTTTTTTGACCAAATAAATCAAGTCGGCCTCTTAGCCAAAGAAGCGGCGTCTTCCGGACAACCGAGAAATCATGGCCTCGAGCGGGGGAAAGCTTACGTGTATTTCTTCCCCATACGTCATATACAGTTTCCACTATTTTTTTGTTGTTTTTTTGACCAAATAAATCAAGTCGGCCTCTTAGCCAAAGACGCGGCGTCTTCCGGACAACCGAGAAATCATGGCCTCGAGCGGGGAAAGCTTACGTGTATTTCTCCCCCATACGTCATATACAGTTTCCACTATTTTTTGTTGTTTTTTTGACCAAATAAATCAAGTCGGCCTCTTAGCCAAAGACGCGGCGTCTTCCGGAAAACCAAGAAATCATGGCCTCGAGCGGGGGAAAGCTTACGTGTATTTCTCCCCCATACGTCATACACAGTTTCCACTGTTGTTTTTTTTTTTTTTTGACCAAATAAATCAAATCAAAGTTTCGAGAGGGTTAAGGAGCAGGTGCGGTGCGCTGGCTCACCGGCGTCGTCGTGGGGCTGCCGCGGGTGCGGCAGGTCGTCGTGCGCCGTCACCATGGCGCGCGTCTCCCGCGACAGGTAGCCGCAGCGGCGCTCCTCGTGGCGGAGGGCCACGCCCAGCCGCTTGCTCAGGTCGTAGTAGCACTTGACGATGGAGTGCGACGCCGTGGCGCGCAACGCGAACACGATGTGGATCAGGATGATGGACGGGCTGGGCTCCTTGCAGCCCCTTGGCGGGACGCCGCCGGCGCCGCCCCCGCCCCCGCCTCCGCCGCCCGCGCCGCCGCCGCCGCCGGCGCCCGCGCTACCGCCGCCGCCTGCGGTCCCGCCGCCGCCGCCACCGCCGCCCGCGCCGCCGCCGCCGCCGCCCACCGCGCCGCCGCTCGACGGGAGCAGCGTAGGATGGCCCACGAACCTACGTACACCAAATGAATGAGAGAACGAGTACGTGAGTGGATGGACGGGTGAGTTGGTGGGTGGGAGAGTGACAGGGTGAGCCAGTGGTGAATGGGGAGGCGGGTGGTGAGGGGGTAGGCGGGTGGTGAGGGGGTAGGCGGATGGTGAGTGGGTACGCGAGTGGTGAGTAGGTAGGTGAGTGGGTAGGCGGGTGGTGATAGGGTAGGCGGGCGATGAGAGGGTAGGAGGGTGGTGAGTGAGTAGGTGGGTGGTGAGTGGGTAGGCGGGTGGTGATAGGGTAGACGGGTGGAGAGAGGGTAGGCGGGTGGTGAGTGAGTAGGCGGGTGGTGAGTGGGTAGGCAGGTGGTGAGAGGGTACGCGGGTGGTGAGAGGGTAGGCGGGTGGTAAGTGGGTAGGTGGTGAGTGAGTGGGAGGGTGGGTGGATGGATGGGTGGGTGGGTGGGTGCATGTTAGGTGGTTAGGTGGGTGGTGAGTGGGTAGATGGGAATGTGTGCGAATGGCTGGGTGAGTGAATTTGCAAATAAATAATGAATTAATGTTTGGATGTGTGATAAATAAATTATAATTAAATAGATCTAAAGCAAAAATCTGAATTTTTTTTACATTTTTGGATTTTAATATTTTCTAAACACTTTCTATCTATTGAACGAATTCATTTAGAAGGTTCTGCTTTTCACTAAATGATTCATTCTTTAATGTTGTTTGCACTGCAAAAGTTTACCTTTGACAACTATTTATGCGACAAACATGTTTTATTTACTTGTTACTGAGGCAAGGTGACTGATTACATAGAAGAATTCACTTCAACACTGATTTTTGAAAAATGACATTTTTGAACATATTTGTTCCATTTTCTTTGAAACTACTCAATTTTCTATTTTTTTTACATTTATTAAGGAAAAAAAAAAAATAAATAAATGTATGTTATCACAATCAGTATAGGAAATTTTATACTTCAGGATTCCTGAATAAAAAGATTATGTAAAATATGAATAGAAAAAATAATGTAAAAATGTTTGACTTTTACTTCCAATATGCTGTAAATTACAAAATCTAATCAAAAGATGCAATTCTGACTGGATTTACTTAAAAAATTTCCACCAAGCTGCTCCTAAAATTTTTCAGCAATAGGTTGAATAGTTTTTTAGATAATGGGTCAAATGAACATCCAAATTAACACAGGAGAGATAGGGTTTTATGTCTCCTCTTAAGAAACTACTTGAGAAATCGACAGCAGTGAGAAGGGTATCACATACAGAGTTTTATCCTCAAAAGTTATCAGAGACCATACTCAAAAATAAGGTGGGATTCCTCCTTGTCAGCCAACAAAGCTTGTGAAAAAAATAAAAAATCTTGACTAGTATCATCTTCCTTCCTCATTTATATTTTTAACACTACCTAGTCCCGGAGCCTCAGCTCCCATAGAAAGACAAAATATGATAGTGCCTTTCTGTTGTCCAGGCTTGAAGGTATGTTTCAGCTTCATTATGATCAGTGCCAGGAGAAAAAAGCAAAATAATGACGAAAAAGGCAAAAATAAGACAAAATATCAAACATTGTTACAGTAAAAAATATACTAAAACAACTCCAAAAGTGCATTTAAGTGAATGCAATTGTTAAAAATCATAACAATAATAAAAAGGCATTTTATCAATCTTCCAAGCTCTAGTGATGATGTTTAAAGAACTTCAATCTCTAAGTCCAAAAACTGTAATAAATGGATAAATAATTGAACAAATAAATTAATTGAAATATCTTGGATATTAATAAAATTATATTGAATCAAGAGAGGTGGAATCACACAACGAGTTAGTCAAGGATCATCAGCCTTGGGTGAGGATGTTTGCTTCTGTTGTGGCATGATGGGGTTTTCTAAACAACCATGTATCACCCTTGAACCTTATGCCTTCGATTCTCATCGAGCTCTTCCCCATAACTGGTTAATTTTTACATTTTTATGGAATACAAGGGAAACTTTAAACCACAAACCACAAAAAATTAAACCACAATGTGTAAAAAGAAAAACTACTTGGTCTTTAAAGTTATTGCCTAACTGCAGTAGCTCGTATATGCAAGTAATAGCTCAGCAGTAACAACAGACCACTTGTGAATTTTTCTTCAGATATATTTCTCCACTTTGTAGCAAAATATTCACAACTAGACTACACAAATGATGGGGACATCAGAGAAAAACAAAACCCACGCAGAAAACCGTGAAGATCATGTAAAGAGAATACCAGACCATAGAATAAGTTAAAATTATTATTACACTACAATTTGAATATAATCATGTTTAAAACATAAAAATGATGCCTAGTTGTGGGCACTGAATCTACCTATGGAACTTAACCCAGAAGTAAATTTTATACAGAGAGAGATAAAGGAGGGGCAGTTGGGGCTAAATTGATTAATGATTACATAAAAAATGTTGAAGAAAAATTCTTGGATGAAGAAAAGTTTGAACAAAGAGTAACATCTGAATTAACAAGAAAATATTAACAGGTAAATCAAGAGATATTAAAAAGGTGAAAAGATAAATCAGCTTAAAAGAGTATAATAACATTCACCCTACAGCACCAAATATGATGCATGTATATGGGTTGGTAAAGGTTCGTAAATCCCAGGATCCAATGAGACCGGTTATTTCATCTATTACAATTCAGATTACCTAAAGTGTAAATTCCTAAGTAAAGTGCAAAAACCATTTTTAAACAATCAGTATCAATTTACTATTTCAAATAACTTTTAAGTTAATAAATTTTGTGATATTCCAATTATCCCGGATTTGAAGTTAATATCCTTGGACGTAATGGAAATGCATCCTTTCATACCATACAGCTTAGCACATTGGCTGCCACGCGAGATTGTATGGTCTTGTAGGGCGATTTCATTTTTTTTAAGTATGAGACCATATGGTCTCATGTGTTGGCTGGTCTCTTTTATAATAATATTCACCACTGGTCTCATTATAGTGTTAACAGTTGCAAAAAGTCCATTCCGTGAGTCCATAAGGGCGCTGTAAATAAATGTAATTCTGTGTAGCAATATACAAATATTAGTACAAGTTTCAATGTTCTAGTAGGTATAGAAGTGTGACAATTTCTGTTGGCACCGAGACATAGTATGGGAAAAACCTGTTTGGTACAGAGGTGTAGTATAGCGAGAACGCGCTTGGCAGTGAATGTAATTTTATTGACCTCGGGTGAAGTGAAAGGATCACATCATCAGGAACTTCCTATTTCAGCAAATGAAATAAATATACAAATTAGATCCACATTAAGTCATAGTGAATTCATATTTAATAAAAAAATTTACAGACCAACAGAAAGTACTACGAATGGAAATCCTATTAGTAAGTTATTCACAAGATGCATATGCGAAAATTAGAAATGCATGTTCTTCAAGATATAGAATTCACATATTATGTTAGATATATTCATAATATTGCACAAAAATCAAATACATGAAGTCTTAAATAGATTTAATAGGTATTGTGAACAAACTCACTTCAGGATGAAAATAGAAAATAATCCACAAATTAATTTTCAGTTTGTAACAGTTCACAGAAAGGATAACCAGATATCTACTAAATGGTTTACAAAGCCATATTATGTGGCCACTTCTTTGAATTATTTATCTACACATTCTCCTACAATGCAAAATACAGCTAATTTGACGGACAGAAATTTATCATCAACACATTTCCACTCCATGAAATTGAAAAAAATTTCTCAAATCTTAGTTTTAAATAATTATTTAGTTAAATACATAAACAAAACAATAAAAGACAAACTAATAAAGATAAATAATGTGAAGCAACAAGAAATTAATAATGATGAAGTACCTGCTATTGTGGACAATAAGAAGATGATATGCCATACTCCCTCAGATAAACAAAACAAGTAGGGAAGATTTAAAAAACAGATTTGAAATAAAAGTTGTTAGAGGTCTGTTTCCTGATCTCAATGCAATAGCAATGAGAGACCATATTTATGTTTTTTAACAGGTATGACACCTTTTGGTGAGTTTCTGAAGGGCTTGAACATGGGTAGAATCAGTGCCCATCATTTTTATATCTATGTACTTTTTATACCACCACATTATTTTTATATTTTAAATGTGATAGCATTCAGAAACCTGTCAATTGAAACTGAAGCCTATGAAGAAATAAGTGTTTAAAAAAAAGAAAAGCATCATGAAAATATTGTGAACACATAACAGTTTTTATAATTCAATGTCTGTCAGAAAATTGAAGGCCAAAAAGAAAATAAGAAATAATACATTTGTAGATAAAAGGGAAGACAACACTTTTCTCAAAGTTTTCAACTTTATTCAGGATGTCTTAAGCTTCAACATATTTTATATAGTTTTTAAATTGTGAAATATGTATGGACATAATCATTATTATCATAGTCATCAATTTAGTTCATCTTTTCAAAAACGCTGTATGTATGATAGCGCTGGTGCGATTGTGGGTTTCATTAGGGTAGAGAAAAATCTTGCAGAGATATCCTATGAAAATGTATTTATCTCTGGCTATCTCTGACTAGAAAAAGTTTAATGTCAACCAGGTAACAAACAGATCTAAGGAAAAAAAATCTTTTAATGAAATGACTTTTGAATCCTTTCCATTGTAAAGATTTGATTCTTTTGCATGTTTTAAATTAATTTTGAGTATTTTATGACAAGAAATTCCAAATTAAGCACATTAGGCACTGTCATGACAAATACATCAAAGGTAATTGTAAAGAAACAAGTTACTCGTGCAGAGATTTCTATCACTATAACAGAGCTATAGCTGTTTTGGGAGATTAATATCTATCCTCTTAGAAAATATCATGCTTCTAGTTCCTATTTCAGCCAATGTTCAGGTTAAAAATAGGTTAATAAGCAATTTTGAAATTTCTTTAAGAAGTACTTTAAGAGAAAGATTCCAGATAAATCTTCAATGAGAAAGAGAAATCTGTTACTTCAGTTCAATAAGATAGTGCACAAAACTAGAGATAACATGAAAGAAGTTTAAAGAGCTTCATTTGAAGTAATTTACTGATAATACTACTAATTTTTGTGTATGATTTACAGCATTTGTGTATATTTCACTGGTTATAAGTGCATAAATGTCTGCATATTGTGAAGATTTTAAGTACATATACATCCATCTTCTGGTCATGAAATATTCACGTATATGGGTTACCTCTTAAATTATGAAAAGGCCAATTTCAGAGCCATTTCATACAAATGGTTGGAAATGAAGGTTGGAATATCTCCACCACACTGTGTATCATTTTCAGCCTTTAAAATCAACTTGGACTGACTAGACAAAATAATATGACATGAGACTGTCATTTAGTTACATTTAATGAAATGATTTTTGTCAATGTTTCATTGGAAGTTGGAGTTGGTCTTCGGGAAAAATAACACCATGGAACAAAAAAAACCTTTTGCTTGTTTAAGTGAATTTTATGCTTGTTTTGGATGAATTAGGTCACAACTAAACTACACTGCATTGTCCTACTTTTATATAATCGTTTCTTTGCTTTTTATTCCCAATTATATGAAATTAATTGGTTAAAATGATATTAGCTAAGAATATTTTTTCTATGAGATGAATAAACGGTTCAACTGTGTGTTATCTGTTTCATATTCTCATAATTGATTTATAACGGCATATTTCCGTTGTTGAAAGCATAATCCAGACTGTTTTTTTATGTGTGAGGTATCTTCCTGAGATCGAAAGCAGTAAAGCATAGAATAAAGGATGCTAAAGTAATCTGCTTAGCACACAGTTCATATTTTGGTATTCCTGCGGGAGACTAAGAAAAGATTTGGGGACCACATGTTGAAAGTGTGTGTTGCAGATCAACTCTCGAGGCCTGGTATAGAGGAGAAAACGGAAAAATGAAATTTGGTGTACCTAGAATTTGGCAAGAACCAACAAATCCTCTCCAACTGTTATTTCTATATTACCTCCCTTCCATATTAAGTTTGGAGTCATCAAGCAACTTTTAAAGGCATTAGATACAACACAGATGCAATGAAGTACCTCCAGAATGTGTTCCCCAAACTATCAGAAGCTAAGATAAAGGGAGGATTTTTTGTTGGCCCCCCAGTGAAAAATTTACTTCGTGATGACGCATTCATTATCAAGCTTCTTCCAGTTCGACGAAAGGTCTGGAAGAGCTTTGGAGATGTGAATGGTTTCCTAGGTAATCACAAGAGTGGACAATCACAGGGTTGTGGTATAAGGTGGCAGGGGTGTGGTTGAAGAACTACAAATCAATGGGGTGCAGAATGTCTCTAAAGTTGCGTGTACTCCACTCGCATCTGGATGTTTTTAAGCCTCATATGGGTGCATATTCAGTGGAACATGGAGAAAGGTTCCATCAGGATTTGTTTGAAAGAAGGTATCAGTGACAGTATAACAAGAGAATGCTTGGTGATTACGTCTGGGGACTGATTAGAGAGTGATGTAACGTACAAGAGGAAATTCAGGAAAACAACACATTTTTAAGCACACTGTTCATAATTTCATGTACTTTAACAATTTTGTCATATATATTTACTGCATTTACATTTTTTCAAACATTGTTTTTAAGAATTTATTTGGTTTTGTTTAATGGGTAAATGTAAACGAGCATTTATTCTTTCAAATACATGAATTCTCCTAAAATTAAGAAAATCGATGTCATTTCCCTAAAAACAATTTCCCGTGGGCAAAATTGCATTACATAGTGTTTTGAAACACACTCCATCAGAAACAACAACAAAATTAACTTAAACAAAATTTTGTTACATGGTGTAATCTGCATTATGGAGTGTCATTCAGCATGTTGCTTCAACTTCTGCTAAGCTACTACTGCTAGTAATAATGATAATAATAATAATAATTAACAATACAGGCCCAATCACCTGGCATTTTTGTTGCATTACTTCACGAAAAATTTGTAGTATTTCTGTTACAGAAACCAGTTCAACATTACGCTCATGAAATGTTCATTCAATGGTAATTTGCACTGCAAATAAAGCTCTTAATACACAAACTTATGAACAATAACTTCAGAAACTTCGTCTTCATTCAATCAAGGAAGCAACATGGGGAGTAAATAGAAACATAAAATTGCAAGGGCTGCCATGAATCAAAAAATGTTTAACTTTGTTATATATTTTTAGGTGTCTAATATTTTGGGCAAAGTTAAATAAAGAATTGTTCAGCAATTGTAACTAAGCTTCTTGAAGATATGCTTACTTAGATGAACTTGATTTGTTTTTTGTCTAAACTATAGAGGGTGTAACAATTATAAAGAAAATTCACAAAACATACCTGACATCATTTACTTTCAATTCGAATTTTCGCTCACAGAGTTCTGCTTTGACAGCAAACAGTGTTGACAAAACTTCATCAGTGAAGCCCGTCAAATGTCCTTTGGAAATATTAGATGTCTGTGGCGGAGGACTCTGCAACAAATCCTCGGCGATCGTCAAGGCGTACGGATTTTTGCGACGGTTGTGTTGTCGAGATTCCGGCCTTGTGTCAGCAGCATAAGGATACCTAAACAAAAGTCTGTCTCCTTTGCTGTCACTTTTTACTAGGATGATGTTTAATGGGTTGGGATCCACGGCCTTTTGAGGGTACATTGTCTTAAAATAATTCTATAATTTTTTTATATGTTTTCAATTAACGTTAAAACCAAAACAATCAAAGTTCCTCGGCAGTGATCCAGGTTAAAAAAAATAAGTTCACATCATAACCTCAAACTTTCGCCCTGCTTTCGCCACTGACACAAAGCGGCTCACACAAAGTTGTCAAACCTCCACTGGCCCGGCTGGCCTCATGCAACTGTTATGCAACTCATCGTCGCAGGATTCTACGATTGTGGGAGTCGCATGCATGGGTAAGTGGGCGTCAAGTCGCATGCATGTGTTGCATGGTTTGGTAACAAACTACAATCTGCCTTTTCAAATTAGTGATCGTTCAGAAAATCTCCGAATTTTCGAAAATTTCAAAGATTAACATTTTTTTATCACCTCCACAAACAATATATTCAAGAAAGGAAAAATCTTATCAAAGACGACGGTCTAAGGCCCGCAACAGACTACGCCGAGGAATGTGTTTCCAGAAATGTGCGACGAGAAATGTGGAAAATCGAAACAAGGGACTCTTATGGACCCCATAGAGGAGAGATATACTAGAGTGCGCACCGAGCTGCGCAGAAGGCCCGGCCGGGTATCAACATCTCTCGCGCCAGTGTCACGTGACTTTGGGACAGCTAGGTGGCATCTACAAGAAAACCCGTCTCGCATTAAATGATTTTATTTTTATACGTACGTAAGATGTTTCATTCCAGCGTTTTTTTCTCATTTATTAATCAACCCTAAAAATGTTGTTTATAGCAGAAAAGTGAATTTAAGTTTTTCTGCTCTATTTGCTCAAGTACATGAAAATTCCGATTTTTGTCAAACTTGTCACTTTCAACCGCATACTCCACTAAACCTGTTTTACAAGTACAATTACATAGGTCTATAAATAAAAAATATTTGTAAAATTAACTCCATGGGATGCATTAATCCAAATTTCTGTTATTACTCAATGTTAGGCATTCTACTATTGAAGATCCACATCAGTGACATTTATAATAGCAAGTTATCAAAATGATATTTCAAGGATTTATAGAGGGAAAAAAGGCTTTTACCTTTGATTTATTTAGTCAAAAACAGTAAAAACTGTATGTGATATATGGGGAAAAGTTCCATCTGCACTCATTTTCTTGAGCTTCAAAAGCTATATTTTAACTATAACATTTGACATTTTCCCTCCCAAGTTATATAAAACCTATTTGCATCGATAAACAAACTGCATGTTTTATTTTTTTCTTTGTATTACTAACAACAGTAACATGCCACTGGCTTTACTCCTACCACTAGTAGCAAGTAAGCTCAAGAAAACACGGGCGTATTGAAGCTACATTTATATCCAAAAGCAAAACAAGGGGACATCTCAGCATTTGCTCAATGGATCAGGAAAACTGGACAAAAACCTGATCGAAATGAGGGTCTTTGACCTGGAAGGTAAAGTACATATTTTTCAAAGAATTTACTAATAAAAATCAACTACAATCATAAAAATTACTAACTCTAACATACTATAAACACAACTTACACCAGTAAATACACATAGGATTAATGTCATCTAAATAAAATCATTGTTGTTAACTGATCCATACTATTTTTTTGGTAAATTTGGGTGTGCTCTCTTCCTAAATGTTTTAATCGTATGTCAATATATTTAAACAATATTGCCTTTACTAAATACATCCTGTGATTCATTATGACCTCTTGACCAATAATATGATATGTTAAATTACTAAAAACAGAACTATTCACAAATTCTCTCAGACATCTATTTACAATTGTACTACATGCTGCCTTTTTAAAAATGTCACCTCTCCCCTGAAGTATTCTTACTTCTACCTCTGCTCTTTTGCAGATTTTTATAACATCTGCAGAAGGGTATTTCAGTCCATAATCATCTTTCCTCTGAATGAAGGAATATGATCCTTCATCAATATCAGTCCAGCAAAGAACTAAGCTTACAGTTCACATAAGCAAGAGACTTTTGCAACTTTCTAACTAAATTTTTTTCCAATATAAGTTACAATGTCCACAACATAGGGAGACAATCTAGTTTCAAGATTGTGTACTGATGGCAAGTACTTATGGTCAGTTGGTACCTCACTGCCAAGTTCAGGATCATTTACTTGTGGCACACTTGCATACTGGCATGAACTGACATGTAACACAGTTGTTTCATCCTGTGGAACACAATTTTCAAAGTTAAATTGTTATTGCACTTCTTGAAAAGAAAAAGAATTTTGGATCGTAAGCAGTGAACAAATATCCACAACGTCCCCAAAATAATTACGCTGTAGCACCACAAACAGCAAACAGCACGAAACGCTACATACAGCAGCGTACAGCACGAGCTGCCGGCTGGCTGCCGGTGTCCCGAAGTCACGTGACTTACGACCACCTCATGTTGAAACCTGCGCAGTAGGCTCACGCGCACTCTATACTGCGATTTCTGTATGATGAGCTATGACAGTTATCAGCTGTTTCGTCCAGCTGGAGCAATTCTCCAATCGAGAGCTTACACGTCACT
The DNA here is from genome assembly GCA_031308135.1 of Acheta domesticus. Taxonomy (NCBI): domain Eukaryota; kingdom Metazoa; phylum Arthropoda; class Insecta; order Orthoptera; family Gryllidae; genus Acheta; species Acheta domesticus. The sequence goes on along the minus strand of JAHLJT010005437.1, from coordinate 82,033,257 downwards.
ACAGTGTTGACAAAGGTTTTGAGAACAAACGACTAATGAATTGCGTGAGTTTCTGATAGTTGAAAGTCGCCCCGCGCGAGACATCATGGCGACCGACGGCGACGCGCGCGTTTTGGCGTGTGTACCGGTGAGTACGGGCACTTCGGTGCGTAAGGCGAACTTCGCACAAAAAGTTATGTACATTAATACTATAATAAATACTGCTTGTAATGTGTAACGTTTTCGTATTAATGTTTCAGTATTTACTTGAGAAGGAGAGTTTACGTCTGGTTGGCTTAATGTCAAAAAGAGGGGCGTCCGGAAGAGGTAAACAGGCCATTTTTTCATAATTCTTGATTTGTTTCAAAACCTTACATACATACATCATATACGCACGCACACACACACACACACACACATTTAAATAGATATATCCAGTTGTTTTCAGAAATTATGATGTGCTGTTGTCATTATCATTGTTACAGAGAGAAAAGCAGAAAGTCCTGAGTTCGCAGACTAGGGAAGTTGTGTGCTGGGTGAGACTATTTTGAATTGGAAAGGGTCAATAAAGGTCCATTATCACCTCTCAGAAAGGTTGTGGAGAGAACAGCTGCTGCCACAAGAATAAGTCAAAGCACAGTTAAAAATGTAAGCAGAGAAATGGATGATGCTCAAGAGACAGGATCATCACAGTTGTGAACTCCAGGAAAGAAAAGAAATGTGAGAAAACCAGTTACAGATTTAGATACATTCAGCCGAGAAGCAATTAGGCATTACATTTATGACTGACATGCCAGGAAGGAGCACCCCATACTTCGGAAGCTCCATGTGTCTCTGTGGGAAGCAGAGTTGTTTACAGGAAGCAAAATTGTGAAAGATTTGAGATTTAAATTCTCAAAGTTAAATAAATAGTGTTATTGGAACGACAAGACATTGTGGCCTGGCATTGCTGACTTGTGAAGGAGATATTGTGCCACAATTTTGAGGATATTTTGTGGTTGGATGAAACATGAGTTAATGCAGGACATATAGTGAGCAAGGGCTGGTCAGATGGCACTGTTGCAGGAAGTGCAAAAGCACCTATTGGGAAAGGTGGCCGTTTGATTGTTGTGCATGCAGGAACATCAAAACCTTTTGTTGAAAATTGTTTATTGGTCTAAAAAGACTGGAGATGACCATGAAGAGATGGAGACTGGAGATTATCACGAATGATTGAGTGTGTGGCTCCAAGAACAGCTAAAGAATTTAAAACAAACTTCAGTAATTGTTATGGACTATGTTCCATACCATTTTGTAATAATTGACAAAGCCCCTACAAGGGCAACACATAAAGCTGAAGTGGTGCAGTGGCTACAGTCTCACAAAGTGCTAGTTGATCCGGCTATGAACAAATGTGAATTATTGCATCTTGTACAGCAGAGGAAACCAGTTTCCCACCTATGCCACAGATCAATTGGCTGAAAAGAACGGTCATAGGGTCCTGCGCTTGCCACCCTATCACTGAGAATTTAATCCAATAGAGTTGATATGGTCACAAGTGAAGGGTTATGTGGTCAGAAATAATAAAACTTTTACAGAAGTAGAAAATCTCTTAAAAGCAAGTGTCGCAAGCATTTCTCCACTGCAGTGGCAAAATGCTGTTCAACACTCAAAAGCTTAATACAGAAAGCTTGGAAGGAGGAAGTAGTATTAGAAAATAATATTGAAGATCTGATTATAGATCTGCAGGCAGGTAGTGAGAGTTCAGATGATGACTGGAGTGATAATTCTGATGATTCTGACTCGGATGTGACTGGAATATTTCCTTTGCCCCAGAGTGCAGGTGTTGCAGAGGCACCATGAAATAGTTTAGGTTATCTTGTAACAGAACACTGAAGCATCTGTCTGTTATTTCAGGTATTACTTGAATGATGTGTGTGATTTTCTTATGACTTGTAATTAATGCAATTTTCAGTATTTCAGCCATTGTTCCAGATTGAATAAATAGACGTGGTTAGATAAATATGATGTATAAGGAGTTTATTACATTTGAAAACCCATTTTAAATTTTATTCTCTCAGGAATAGAAGCTGTTGTCATTTATATCTTATTTACTATCGTTGCAGTTGTGAAGTGTCGCCAAGTAGAATTCTTTTTTAAATGTTCACAAGTGGGTGAAATGTGGCACAAAGCTGGTAAATTGCTCCCCCTTGAATAGTAACCAGCAGTGCAAGAAGAACGCCTAGAACAAGAGGCTACTGGTAATACAAAAAACTGCTACTGTACAGACACAACAGCTACATTTCTTGAGAAACTTGCAATATCCCATGTACAGAGATATCTGAAATTAACTCACTTTTATTTTGTAAGAAATGTAGTAAACATGTTATACAAGATCTAAAATGAATAGTTCAAAGAAGTGTTCATGGTTTTCAATTTTTCTTGTTTTCTATGTACAATTCCAGATTTCAGAGTCTGTGATTTGAGGCTGAGTTGAGTAAATGATGCAAGTGACGAGAGGATTTTTTATGACTAAAGAAAATCGTGCTGTGCTCCATCTTTCATGAGAAAGATGCAGACACTTCTTTGAGTCTTGCACCAGGAACTTGAACTGTTATATTTTCTTGGTGAACATGGACTAGGCCTACAGGGGATACCATGTATAAAAAAAAAACGCACCATGCATTCTACCTCAAGGTGGTGTGGAAATGAATGCATTATTTCTTAGGAATGGTTGTACAACTCACATTTTTGTTCATGGCTTTCAATTGACTCATTTGTTCAATACCTGTTTCCCCAGACAAATTTTAGTGAAAACTAAGCTTTTTTTATTCCCTCAGTTCAGCATCATGCTGTACCCCTGACTCCACCAGACTTTACATCCACTGTATGTAGGGTCTTGGGAGGGGGTGTCCCCTACTCTTTCACCATTTTTTCTCTAGTTCTACGGTTCTCAGAACCCTATCGTATTGATAACCTACTAAGGGAAGTAGCCCTTCCCTGCTTGTTTCTTGGTTTCCTATTCACCCCGAAACGGTAAATAATTTGTTTTTTTGTGAATGTTCATACACATTAAGTATTGTATAACACTTAATAAATGATTGAAAGTGGAATATATTACAAGTGAAATTGCTTTCCCTTTTCAGCCCGTGGAGATGGCGCAGAGATGGAGGAAGAGAATGAACAGTCTGGCCGGACCATTAAGTTTATTTTCATTTTTAATTATTGATATTCTTTTTTATTTTAATTGATTCATTTATAAGGTCTGGCCAGACCACTTACTTTTTTTTAATTTTAATTGTACAATTTTTATTTCTTCTTTTTTTACTTCCGTTTCTTCTTTTAATTTTGAAGATCTGGCCAGACCTTTATTTGTATTTTTTAAATGTTATATATTAAAGAATTGTTTTAAATTGCTGAGAGTAATGATTCTTTTCCATTTCCTATTTAGTTTATAGAGCATGTAATTTAACACAGAGGTGCCATGACTTATCATGTGACTATTAGATATGCAAGGTATTTGAAAACTACACTAGTTTTTAATACTTACATTTCATTGATCTCGCTTTAAGATATATTTACATTAGTAGTTGATGTCACAAGTTATGAGGAGAGGAAACTTGCACAGATTGCACCGCTACTTTAAATTCTTCTCTAATTTATTAGTAATAAATACATAGCAGTCATAGCTTGCCATCGACACTTTTCACAAATTATTTCTGTATTTCACAGCAATCCCATATGATTTGTCTCTAAACATTTTTGGGAATAGACCATTCGTTATCAGTTATATCTACCTTCACTGCTCTTTATACTTTCATTTGCAATATTTTACTTTAGCTTCATTTTTCACCACTGGTCAAAGAACATTTTGCCCACTGGTCTACCTTGCATATCAACTTTTGGACTTTCATTACTACAATGAAAGGTACTGGCTGAAGTGGTCTGTGAGCGGAAGTGCTTTTGTGGTGGGTAGAGAATCTATTGATAAGACAAAGAAACTGAAGAATTATCAGGTAAGTATACATTGTTCTTTTAATTCAATCATCACTTTTGGCTTACAGTATAACACTAAGCGTGAACAAAAAGAGAACTTCTTGGTGAGTTCCTCAAATGCCCACAAAAAAATTTCATCTGTCACAGATTATGATAATTTTTACAATGATGATAAAAGGAAACTAGCATTAATGCCTAATGTACTATTCATATCCATTTTAACGCACCTACAATCATCAGTCTGATAACCAGGCCTTAAAAAAAACGTACATCATGTAGTCTTGGTATCTTTACCACAAACATTGTTGACCACTAAATAACCCAGAATATGAAGGCACTTATGTACTGCCCCAAGTTATTGTTAACGAAACATTTAATGATTTTACCCTTCAAAAAATGGCAATGCCAAAGTGGTCTAATTAGTATTTTTTTTTTATCATTCCAGAATATACATTAATTTTTTAATACTCACACTATATTATATTTACAAAGACTTGTATCAATATCTGTCAATAGTTCACTTTTTGACAATTCAAAAAATTGTTTTGTCACTAATGAGCATTTCTTGACAAGTGTAGCTCCACTCATCATTTCCACTTATATAATACATTTTGAACTTTGAAGCACGAGATTTCCTTCTTAATGCAAAATATTTACAAACCATAACTTTCAGGGGCAGTATTTTGAAATTTTTCACTTTTCATTTCTTTTCAAGTTATATTGTTCAACTTGTTTTCCTTCTCAAGGCCAATGTGTTGTGTGGAAAGGAAATAGTTACAGAGATGAAGATTGTATGCTCCGGCAGATATGCACTCAATTGTACATTCATCTTCAATGAGCCTTTTATAATGAACTACTTCCTGCAACCATTTGGGGAAGAAAACTCTCATTTATCGAAGCTCATCTTCTCAAATTGCACTTCACTTATGTCACAATTTAATCATTACGAGAAGAATATGAGCAAAGAAATCACCATTACTGATTGAACACTATAAGCACTTTGGAAAATACCTTCAGAACGACAGACGACATTTTTTTATATTTTGCAGTATTAAGGCCTATATTGCACTGACACCCATTATGATGAATGTTACAAAAGTAAAAACAATTGAAAGATCATGCTCATTTTGTGTTGGGTATTAGTACATATAAAAGCTTGCTTAACAATCATACATGGTTACAATTCATGTTTGTTTCCTAACATGTGTTGCACAACCTCCACATGAAATGTACATAAAATGATCATTTAATAGTCTGGTGACTGTAAGACTGTATGATGATATTGAGAACAGACACTTCAAGAATTATGCTCTTTTCTAGAAGTCAATGGAGTCTACCAGCCTCGAGTAAGAAGACACTCCACAATAAATACTTCAGATGGTCTGAAAATATCAGTGATGATTGTGAGTTGTTTGTTAAAATTCAGTGATTTTGCAATACTGTTAACTGGAAATTATGAAACCATTAATTTGTTTAAACTCATTCCCTTTCACTGTACTGCAAAATTACCATTGAAATACATGCATTCACTAAATGTTTTCTCTAGTTTAAAATCAAGTAACATCTCCCGATGGAACACTGATATTGAGACTATTCCAGGATGTTTCAAAGCCATTGATTCCATGTATTATTTTTATGAAGCAAAAATTTAAGCTATCTCCAAACTTGAATATTCCTAAATACTGTATACTATTGTACATCATGAATAGGTTATGAAAATATACTGTCAGAATGGTGGTGACTTCTTTCTCGACTAACAATCTGACATTCAATAAAGTATTATGTTCTTTTTCATTTCCAATTCGGTTGTCTTCTTTTCCTATTCTGACATCAATGGTATGACATCAATAGTGAGTTACGAAGCGTTTCCCACAGAAGAAGACAGTTACGTTTATATTTAATAAACAATGATTTAAATTCTGTTATGTTAAAGAACGAATTACAGATTATCTCAAAGACAATTATACAGCCACAATCAACGTGACACTCCATTCCATTTACACGCTAAAGCGGTACAACGCGGTGATTACATGGCGCGCAGGCTCAGATACAGCATCATACCTGGATATTATCAAATATGTCTTGTATACTTACATGTCATTGCATTCGAGTGTTTCATCCGTGATCACGCAATAATACTGTTTAAAAAGAAGTACAGCACGACATCTTGGTTCCCTCTAGTGAGTGATTAATTACACAAAATAAAGTGACCTACGTGGCCTAATATTTAAAATAACAGGTTTAAATAAATATAAATGAGTAAGTTCCACATTTATTAACTTGGATGGATTTAAACACGATGAATACATAACACGAGAACATTCAATACTTTACAATCGAACCTCCAGCCTAATAAAAGTTACTTTTAAAAAAAAAATAAAGTTCGTTCTTCCCGCCTCGGGTGGAGCCGCAGCCATGTGCTCTCCACGTGCTAGCCGCGAGAGCGTGTGGCAACACGGCCTAACAGCTGACGAACTGTCAGAGCTCTTCGTACAAAAATCGCAGTATAGTTGTATCTCTCCTCTATGATGGACCCCACACACCTGAAAGAGTTTCCTCGTTCGCCTCTGCAGAGGCGAAAGAGTTCCTCGCTCGAGTCGGTCGGGGAGCGAGTTTTCTCGGACACATTTCTACTCCTTCACTTGTTATACGACATTTGGGCGTTCGCTGCCGTAGGAAAACACCAAACAGTGCATAGAACTGAGTGAGGTTCTAATGTTTGGCAGTAGAAGATGCGATAAACTACCAGTTTTTTAATTGTTTTCTTGAATTTTCTCTTAAAACGGAAATGAACAAGTAAAAACTTGTTTGGAAGATATTCTTATTTGTGTGAAACCCTCTCAGGAGTAATATAAAAATAAAAATTTGAAGCAAGAAACTTGAAAGGGTATTGTGAAAGAATTGAATTAATTTATTACTTTTCTTAATTGGTATTTATGAATGAATTTATTAATTGTGAATTTTATTATGAATTATTTGATCATTCATTATCTATTCATTATTCAACCAACAAATATAGTAAACCAGAGCGTGGTAGAGATTACGGAGTTCAAGAAAATTTGCTGATGTACAACTTCTCCCTTATACGTCACTTAACTTCTTGTGTTTTTACATTAAATAATGATTTGTATACAATGTGGTAGTGTGTTTCTCTCTAGGTTCGAACTCGTTAAACAAATGATTTACGATTATTGTAACAAAACAAGGATATCACGAGTAAAAATTACATAAGAGCATTTAATAAAATAAGAAATGGGACTCTCAGATGATCTCATAGCTGGCACATAAAGGCATTTCGAGACATCGAATAACCTCTTTGTAGTGTGTGGACGCAGCCTCGCCGGCCTCTTTCCACATTTCTCGTCGCATATTTCTGGAAACACATTCCTCGGTGTAGTCTGTTGCGGCCCTAATTCACTTCTCCCCACAGCTCGTCACACGCAGTTTTAACTGTTTTTGACGTAAATAAATAAATAAATAAATAAATAAATACACGATGGAAAACTATACAACACCGCGGCCTTGAGTCAATGCGGCAGTCAATGAGTTCTCTATCCATTGAACAAAAGCGAGGAACGAGTGGTGATGTTAACATGGGCATTCGATTTAGTAGATTGAATGAGAATGGTACGTTTTTATTAATAAATTGAAAAAGTATTTGGGCATAATGCATGGGAAACTAAGGTCCGATTAAATTAAGAAGGTGATTGACATTTGTGAGTGGAGGGGAGCGACGTTGCCAGGTCGCAAACCACTGAGCACGTGTTACCGGAACACGAAAACAAACATTTCAAAAAATACGTGTAAAAGTGTAAAAAATACGACAAAAGCCTAACCTCAACGCAACTCATCACAACACAGTACACATCGCGCGCGCAGCACAGGCAGAAACGCGGGCGGCGCGGCGGCAGGGAAGTCTCTGTGCGATGCTCAAATGTTCCCCGTATTCGGCAGTGGCAACTGAGCGACATGACACGTCACATTTTGTCTCTCTGGTTGGCAGCTGCCATGGAAACGGGAGAGGCGTCCTGACGTCACACAGAACTGTCAATCACCTTCTTAATTTAATCGGACCTTATGCTTTTGAAAGGCTCAAGGCTGATTTATATAAATCGCTTAGGCCGAAGGTGATTACTCGTGTTTAGTGTTTCCGGGCACGTCATAGGTCCCGTAAGTGAAGTGCATGTTTTATCATAAGAGGAGGTGGTGATTGGCGGCTGGGTGGTGAAATCCGCGCCGATCTACACGTCGGTTTACGGTTTTTTTCTATTCAGGTATCTCCCTCCAGCGGGACAATTCCCCAGGCAGTGCGGAACAAGTTCTATACTGCGATTTTTCTAAATTTGCCCCTCAAGGCCCGTCTTCACGATGGAATTTGTCACGGTGTTTCGCAACCTTGTCAGTTGTGCCGCCAGATATCGCATGATCGCGACCGTATCAAGCAGTGCTTGCGATCATGCGACTTCTAGCGGCATGAGGTAGAAAGAAGCGAAATGCCGTGTGATATTCCATCGTGACCATAGGGGCTTGAGGGGCCCCGAAAATCGCACTATAAGCTGCCGGCGTGTGGTAATGTAGTGCATGCAAGTGTAATTGTGTATAAGTAAGGGATAGGATGAGCAAGGAAAGATCATTCGCAGTCCGTGGCCCGTTTGTTACACTACTGCTCCAGTATTCACATGGCGTTAATAGAAGCAAACACGGAAAACTATCGATCAGTATAATAATAATAATAATAATAATAATAATAATAATAATAATAATAATAATAATAATAATAATAATAATAATAATAATAATTACGCACAAGTGTGCACTATCGATCAGTATAGCAGCCCGCCAGAATTCTCCTCCAGACAGCGCCTGAATTCGACGTAGCTATCTAGCTATTGTCGAAAATCCTGCCACACCGTCGGGACTCGAACCCTAGTAGGTACGCGTCGCCTCGTCACCAACTATACTTCGGTTTTTCTTTCTTGGCGCGTGAGGGTATGTCATCAAAATGGAATATATCATGGTATTTCGCGTCGTTCTCCGTTGTGCCGCTAGGATTCGCATGATCGTCAGCACTGCTCAATATGTGGAGATCATGTGGCTCCTAGCGGCACAACCGAGAACAACGTGAAATACCGTGAGATATTCCTTTTTGATCACACCCCCCCAAGCGCGGGATCACACCCCCCAAGTACGGTAGGGTAGTACTACCCACGCGAAAATATTCCAGATGCGTAATTATTAGGGGGTGGATTTGATGGCCTAAAACATCGCCAAAAATGATCAATAAAGTGCTGTTAAAATGTTTTAAAAATGCCTTAAAAGCGAAGAAAAAAATTGATGAAACCCAATTCAGATAAACAACTCATTCTGTTGGATACGCTACTGATGTAATAGAGGCTTCTTCTATTCAAGTGAACTCAACATGCAAACTTTGGGTTTGGACTGGTATTTACCAGAAAACCTGTCTTTAGTTATTACGAAAATCCGCTGAACTCACAATGGCTCTGATAAGCGCCACAGAAATCTTAGATTACATACTCACAACGGCTGGCATTAGAATGTCTGAGCGAAGAAATCGAATAGGCTACTCAGGAATTCTACGGAGAACATTTTCTGCATCTCTTAAATATTATTTGAAGTAAGTACCATTAAAGTAATATTAAAATCGATGAAATCAGCAAAAAAGTACACCAAAATAACGGAGAAGGGAGGAAAATGACTATTTACTCGAAATCGACGAAAAATGCAAATAAAATGACATAAAATCGTGTCATTTCCTTTTGTCATAACATAAAATTAATTTCTACATTAAACGGCAGTGTTCTAAAGTGAAAATAGAAAAAATGACATTTCATTAAAATCCAGCCCCTAAAAATTACCCATCTGAAATTTTAACAAAAAGTGAAGAAAAAATTCAAGTTAACATATTTATTACCACCATCAAACTGGTGAAAATATTATTTTTGAAATCGACCAAAAACATTATTCAATATTCAAACTTCGCGCGCAGTTGTGACCTCGCGAAATATGTTGATGGCTAGCTGGTTGTGTCCGTTGGTATCCGAAAGAACCGATAATGGACCGGTTTAATGTTCGAGGGTTCCGAGGTAAACGAGGGAAAGACAAAGCTGACAATGATCTTTCAGTGAAGCGCGAGAGAGAAGGACGCTGCAGCCTGCGAGTACATTGGACTTAACCTCGAAAAATGCTAATGAAAAACCGAAAAGTTTAAAATGGACGTAGAAGTGGTCCCTTCTGTTGCTCACAAGTAGAAATTATAAAGAAATTAATTATCAATATATTTAAGTAAATTATTAATTAAAAATGTTAAATAAACTACATATTTTATACCGTATCATGTTTTTTCCGAGAAAACGTAAATACAATACAAAATACATGACACCCCATCCATGGTACTACCCATTTGAAATTTATACGTTTCGCGGAACCTGGAAGCGAAGCTTTACTGACCTAAGGCGTACTTCACGTAAGGACTTATTACTATAATCTCCATGCGACTGTTAATAACGGGAAATAATAATTCCGGCAGATTACAGTTTGTAGTTGTAGTTCTGTTCTTAAGATTAGGGAGGCGTTTTGAACATATTCACTTGATCCAGTTAGCATTTGACGCCACTGTTTCGACATTTATATTCCCTCGTAAATAATGCGTCATGGAACAACTACCATAAGATTTTCTTTTGCATCGAAGAGACTTTTTCGAAGAAAATTTTTCATCGAAAAGACTATATAACGCGACAGTTGCTTAAGATGAGCACATGCACTTTATGATCAGAGAGTATAACATAGGTGAACTCTTCTTGTTTAAATCAGTTTCAGCCAATAGCCTTCAGATACTGGTAAGCACATTTCGGCGAGGATTTTAAATGTCTCTCGATTAAATCACTCGCGATTATCATCCCGAGTAATAGATACAGACATTCAAAACTATATTTTAAGTACTGCTTAAAAAGGGTAATCTTTATCTTTTACAAAAAAAGATATTTCCCGTTCAAGAATTTCGTTTATCGGCAATCGAAGAAACATAGACATATCTGTGTGCACACACATGCACCGACACTGCATCATGTTTATTAAACAATTATGATGATGATAATAATATAATAATAATAATAATAATAATAATAATAATAATAATAATAATAATAATAATAATCTTGTATAATAGATATCTTGTATTTCAGGTAATTTTGGGGCCAGCCAGGAACATCGACAAGGGGTCGCTTGAGATAGCAGTAGGGTCATTCGATTCAAAAAAGTATGTTTCTTGACCTCGATATCTTTAAATTCAATGATATTGCAGTGTCTAATTTTCTCTGCCCCCAAATATGATTCTGTCACACTTTTTATGTTGCATGTGCCGTAGTAACTTAGCAATAAGCATTTGGAATCGTCATTTTCTTTCTCTCTTACTCTTAATGCTTCATCAAGCAACCCCTTCCTTTCGGGTGTGCGGCAGACCGTGTGGCCTAACGGATAAAGCATCGGACTGCAGATACGTAAATGCGAGTTCTCTCTCTCTTTTACTGTTACTGCTATTTCAAACAGCCATTTTCTCACTTCCTAGCCGCAGACCGTGTGGCCTAATAGATAAGGACTGGAGAATCGGATTCGAAATTTGGAGATTCGAGTCCCGCCAATGTCGTTTGCGTATTTTTACTTTTCTCTTAATATTACTGCTGGTTTATGCAACCCCTTTCCCAGCTCTGCGATGCAGGCCGTATGCCGAAATGGACAAGGCGCACATCTTAGGGTCTAATAATTCGACTCCTGTCTCAATCGCTTATCCTTCTTTGGTACTGTTACAGTGTTATTCCATACAAAACATAAAGTTTATGACTGTGAGCTTTCAGATAATTTTGTTTTGTAATAAATATTAATGCCTTTTCAACCAAAAGTTAAACTGCCAAATGGTAGAAATGTTTTTACTGCTATTGTTAGCACATTTTTGTCAGCGGCGAATAAAGTTCCTGTGACATCCGCCCATCTGGGCACTCTTTGTGGCATTCCCGCCAAATTATGGGAGTTCCATGCTGCACTAGTGTGTTATGGGGGCGCGAACACAAAATTCGCGCGTCTCCACTTAAAAAAATAATTTACTTCATTAATTAAGAAAATTATTAATCATTGTTCCCACGGCGCCTCTACGCATGGAACGTCCTCTTCCGCCATGCGGCTTCAGCAACGCCGCCGTCGGCGTCGGCATCATCATCATCATCATCGCCACCTGCCCCCGCCGCCGCCGCGGGCCCGGGGCCGGCGCTGCTGCTGCTGCCACACCACCACCACCACCACACCGTCGCCGCCCTTATCGCCCCCACCTCCGTCCGTCGCGTCCGCCCCCCCGGCCACCCAGCCACCCTTCCACGCACCCGGTGACATTTCTCGGGGCGGTGGACAGATCAGGCGTGGCCAAAGGAGAGGTGCGAGGCTAGGACGGATCGGGGAGTGCAGAGGCAGCTAATCGCTCGACACGGGACCGCTCAAAAAACTTTGACGTGAAGCATTCCCGTCAGCACAGAGCATTTATTCTATGTGCATTAAAACCATCTACTAGACAGCTATGTAAAAAGGAGGAAGCTGTGGTACTATGAGAAGAGTCTAGTTTGAAAAAATCTAGGCATGTGTGCCTCGTAGGCTTCAATACATTCTGCAATGTTTACACTAATTAAATTTCTTACTGTATCAGTCAGGTAGCCTCGACTAGTAAGTGTAACCTTTCATTTTGTGCTATCATAGCAAAGAAAGAGTTTTTTGAAATTGGTATAGTTTTTTGTATTCTTTGACAGCTGCCATAAAGTTTTCTCCAAATAGACGTAAAGTAAATAAAAAAAATATGATGGACAAACATATATTGCATAGCAGCAAAAATGAGAGATATACCTTTGTAAACATAAATTATGATATTTTAAATATATAATGAATAATTCGAATGTATTAAATAAATATCAACAATAAAATTAACAAATATATATTACTCAAAATTCGACATATTTTAAGGGTGTAGCAAACCATATGGGATAATGAATAAGACGTCGGAATTCGGATCCGAAGATTAGAGGTTCCACCTGCACAGTCGCTTCCTTTCTGTTACTATCTCTCCAAATTTGGATGCATTTTCAAGCAAACCCCACACTACGCGCCGCGGCAGACCTGTGGCCTAATGAAAAGGCGTCGGACTTCGGATCCGAAGATTGCAGGTTAGAGTCCTGTCACGGTCGCACTC
>JAHLJT010005437.1:82005010-82019059 GCA_031308135.1 Acheta domesticus | reverse complement strand
TTCATATCAGTTGGAGATGACCCAAAGGCAAGTCAAGAATTATTATATTTGCATCTCAGAATCACATGCATTTTGCTCCAGAACACTACAATATGAAGGACCACTCTTTAATACACTTCACTTGAGCTATCACACAATCATTTCACATGGCCAACTTCCTAGGACACTTACACATTGAACACGCAATTCCTGATTGCAATCACTTTGTCATTTGAATCAACTTAATCGCAGCCAACCACCCTTTTTAGCACCATGCTAAAGACCCATATATGTTAGTCTCACCAGTGCCGTGATAACGCACAGGCCCTATGGGCTCGGATCCTGAAAGTTCTTAAAAAAATATTTAATACTAAATTTTTCAAAAAATAAAAAAGAAACCTTATAAAAAAGTGATTATGATTAAAGTATACACAAAAATTGGCCTAGGAGTGTGAAGTGGTGTATATCATTGGATAATATTTTTTAACATGGAATGTTGCTGGTTGATGCGAGAATGTCACTGAGTAATGAGAAGTAAGATTTTTTTAACATAACTTGTCTAAATATTTGATTCATTTTTTATTGATAGGATTTTCCATGTATTTCAGCATTCAAAATGGGGGGGTGGCGATCGGCGAAGGTAAAGAATAGGGGGTTCTGAAATTAACTCCGTTAAAACTGCCCTGATTCTCACCATGAATCACAAAAAAAACAGAAGAAAACATGAAACATAGATAAAAACTGGCAGCAACTCTAACCTACAAAATCAAAATAAAACTGCAAAATAACAGCTTTGCATCTTTAGCCTCAGCAGCCACAACAGTTAGGATACTCCACGGGAACAAGACGTGAAAGTGGCAAAGAAGAAAGTAATCAATCACAAAGCATTAAAATTATTTCAGTACTTTAATTTAAAAATTATTTAGATCACCCATACAAAGACCTGAGTTGCCGGAGCCGCATGTGGCAGTCTCATGGCGAATTCTCCACGCTTTGCATATTATAATAATTATGTATGTGTATATTGCTCACTAGCCCTGTCCTTCAAGATTCCCTTTAAAACCCCCAAACTACCCTCATTCCCTCCCGAAGATTTCCCCCTCACCTGAGCGGTGCGAACTGCCAGTTTAAAACGATTAAGATAGCAGTCTGCTTGAGGAAATACATCAAGTATATGTTTCTATTTTGCTTTCCTTTGTACATGTGATTTCTATATATTCTTTAATGAATAATTTTTAAAAAAAATCTCTATTTTTTTATTTAATCAGCCAAATTCCAGGTTTTCCTTCAGACCATCCTATCTTCCCAACAAGTTGATGTATTTTAATAATGGTTTTTGTATCACAATCACAAGTGTATGTTTTAGTGAATAAAATAGAATAGTAAGGTACTGTGATAAATGGAGGCAGGATTTCATTATTTGATAAAAAAAGAATTGTTTAAAAGTATAGTCTGGCCATTTCTGTTCATTTAACTCAAACTTGTAATACTAACTATTCTAGTCCAATCTCTAGATTAAATCATGAGTTGCAAGCTGCAAGAAGAATTATATCATTATCTTTAATGGATTATGATTTGTGATGTTTGACATGAACGAATGTGTTGAAAATTCTGAATTTTCTGAAAATTCCGAAGTAAAAATGTGCCTAAAGTTCATTCACTAAGGGCTTGACAGGTGACAATAGGGAATGTACACATCTCGCATTTGCTTCAGGGGAAAAAAATAAGTTCAAAAAACAAGAACCATAGAAAGAAATGATTTGAAGCGTTAAGAGAATAAAACAGAGGATACGCCTCCAATAAAAATGGGGGGGGGGGGGGATCACAATTTTTCATCATTTTGAGAGTAGACAGTTACCTTAAGTTGTATTGTGTTCTCTACTCCAGCCAAATTTTGTAGTTATCCCTGCTGCGTTGTCAGGTCCCTTTTTGACCCAATGTCGTTTTTTAAATTTATCCTAAACAAATTTGGTTTGGGTTTTAGCAACAAGGTATTTCTTGACTTTGATTTTATCAAAATTACCTATCATATTTTATATGTATGCAATCAAAATGTATTATAGTTTTTGAGAATCATAAAAGTGCACACATACGGTGTTCGAGTTCTTTTTGTCCTTTAGCGTCCCATAACAGAAATTTGATCGCATTTCACAGTGGTGATTACAAAGCGAGGCGACAATGCTGTGATATCTTTCTAGAAATGTATATGGAGTGGAGAAACTTATTATCGCTTTTTAGATTATCTTGAGTTATGAAATGAGTTCCGTTTGCTCACAGACGTCTTGGAAAGAAAACATAATATGCCCTTTCATTGTCGTTAGTCATATTCTGTAGTGTGCAGTGACAAGCAGAGAAGTCGAGGCAATGTGTTCTAAACAACCAAGGTACTTGACTGGTTTGAAAAGAGCAGCAATTGAAGAAGCATTGAATTCTTCAGATGATGGACTGTGTGGTCTTCATGATTCCTCAGATGGCAGGGAACCAAGTGATGAAGAGTGTTCTGAAATAGAAGACTGTGTTTCTCTACCCTCAGATGACGATTCCGAAGAGGAAGAACCAGATGTTCGTAACAAACCTGTCGAAATTATGTTATCTAACGATAAGAAAATTCAATGGTCTTCAGAAACCACCTGCACATGGTGGAAGGGCATAGTGCACAACATATTCTAAACTTGACATCGGGTATCACTCGATACGCGACTTCAAGAGTGAAAGATGAACTTTTTTGCATTCATGTTGTTTTTTCCCTCCAGCAATTGAAACATAATATGGAAATATTCGAACGTAGAAGGTCGTCGAGGTATATCAGGAAAACATGAAAGATTTGGGATTCAGAAGATTTGGATTCCTATCTGGGCATATTGATTTTAGCTGGGGTTTTCAAATCCCACAAGAGTAAAATAGAAAGTTTATGGGATGACAAACAAGGTAGAAGTATTTTTTCGTGCAACAATGTCTTTGGAAATTTTCAAAGATTTTCAAGAATCATTAGATTTGATGATAAAGAAACAAGAAATGAAAGAAGAATTCGGGAGAAATTTGCTGCCATTAGAGATTTATGGAATATATGGATTAAAATTTTGCAAATGCTTTACAACCCAGAAGCAATGGTAACTGTTGATGAACAGTTAGTGGCATTCAGGGGCAGATGCCCGTTTAGCAATATATGCCAAACAAACCTGCTCACTATGGCATCAAATTTTGGGTTTTATTGCAATAACAATATGTCATACGTGTGGAATATGCAAGCCCTATCTAGGAAAGCCACCTGGGGAAGGAAGAGAAAAAAATGAGGGTTTGAGGGTCGTCATGGATTTGTCCTATGGACTGAAGGGTCACAATATAACATCGATAATTTTTTACTTCTTATGACTTAGGCCAAGTGTTATTCAAACGCAAAATTACTATGATTGGTACAATGAAAAGAAACAAAGGCTCAATTCCACCAGAATTACTTCAAACAAAAAATGTACCAAAGATGTCTTCAAAATTTGCTTTACTTCTGGTACTTGTTTGGTGTCTTATCTTCCAGAAAAATCCAATAAATGTGTTATATTACAAAGTACATTGCACCAGAGACAGAAGTGTCTTGTGAAAGAAGCAAGAAAACCGGCAATTATAATTGATTATCAACAAGCCTGAAGGTGCTGTTGACACCCTGGACAAAGTACTTACATGCTACACGGACCAAAAGAACTAGTGGTGCTACAGAATGGCACAGACTTTCCCGTATTAGTTTTCTATTTTCATCGGTCTTTGCTAGCTATTCGGAATTGCCACATACTCTTTCTTGCCAGCTACCATCTATCATCGCCAAAATGTACATTTTTTTTTGTCATTTTCTTAATTTTTCGGTTTCCTATTGGTAGAACGGAAACATTAATTTTAGAATATTAAAGGACACAAAAATCTAGCCGTAAATGGCAATTTTCTTTTAAAAATGATGTGCTGTTTAAGAGAAAATGGCATTTAGCACTACTAAAAATGCGAAGTTTGAAGCTCATTTTCACAGAAAATTTTTGAGTTTCCAAATACTTTATTTCAAGTTACTTGAAGCACTTACACTCACAAATATAATAATCTTTACAAATTGCGGATAATGTGCATATTAAAGATTGAGAGATCTTTCAAAAAATTACATTTATATAATTTTTGAAAAAACAAAACAATAACTCAAAATAAACTTTAAGCTATACTAAAGAATGTAATTAGCACTATCCGTTACAAAAGTTTCAAGAAACAAATTGCAGCCATATATGAGAAAATGGCGTTTTGAGCGTTTCTGAAAATGCGAAATTTTGAGCTACTTTTCACAGAAAACGGTTTGTGTTTTTCGAGAAACTTTACTTGACATTTTTTAAAGCACATGTACTCGTAAATATAATAATGTAAAAAAATCGCCGATAATGTACATATTAACGATGTGAGAAACAAGTAAAAAAAATTACATTTTTTGTAATTTTGAAAAAAAAACAACCGATAGACCAAAATGGCTTTTATCTCATTGATAGAGTACATTTACCACTATCCCTACCAAAAGTTTAAAGAAAAAATTTGGAGCCGTTTTTGAGACAATCTTGTTTTTGTATTTTTTTAAAATTGCACATAATGCACGAAAAACTACCAAAATTGTGAAAAAACATTACATGACCTTTATGAAAGAACTCAATATGCAGAACAAATTTTATTGAAGAAAAAATCTCTATCTTCAATTTTGTAGTTGGAGGAAAGACGCCGAAAAAAATTCAAACTTTCACAATTTTCGAAAATTCAGAGCTGTACGTGAAAATCGGACCTACGGCATGATAAAAAGTGTATTTTACTTTATTTATACAAGAAATTTAAAGAAAAAATTTGGAGCCGTTTTGAGAAAATTTGAAAATCCCCGGGGGGCTTCATATAAAGTACCACAAATTTTGAAGAATCTTTTCAAATCTCAAGTTTCGACTAGAATCAGATCGACCGGGAATATCCATTTTGGAAGAAATCGTACGTATGGTTAGGCGCTAGCAGTGTCACAGACGGACGGACGGACGTTTTCCTTTCAATTGGGTTTTCGGTATCAGGGACCTAGAAAACAGGGTTTCTGGCTACACCACGTGTAGGGGATTTTTTTTTCTTAATTTAGCAACTGGTTTTATCCACTTATTCGTTTTCACGACCCGGCAATTAATTTTTTTCCGCCGAAAATTGGCCATTTTTTTCGCGCAGCATTACATAACTTTCCCTATACTATGTATATCACTCCGTGTATACGTACGTATACGGGAAAGTAAAAAACTAATCGTTGGACCCTCATTGTTTTTTACACATTATTGATGTTAGCACCTACAATGCTTACGTGCTATTCAAAAAAGTGATCAATAAATGGGATTCGAATAATTATCATAAACGACGATTGTTTTTAGAAAATGTAGGAATGGCATTGGTTAGACATCATATGAAAAGAAGAACCGTTCTTCCAAGGACAAATGCTGCAAAAGAAATTGTTCAAAAACTAAAAACTCCAATCCTGAGCATCAAGAGTCCTCAATGTCAACTGACTCCAGAAAAAGGAGCAGATGATTTTTGTGTACAAAAACTGACAATAAGTCCTCAAACTATTGCTGCAAGTGTGGTAAATGTGTTAGCAAGAAACACCTGGAACAAATATGCACACAATGTTACAAATAAAATTGGCTATCTATTGTATAATATCCTTCGTTAAGAATTCGAGAATATAAAACCAAATACTGTGTTCATTCTCATAAATAATTTCACTTTTTGTTTTCTTTTGTATAGTTTGCACATTTAATATTAAAAATAAATGTTTCATGAGATATTAAGTGTATATTTTCATTTATATTCAATTTATGAGTGGTATAAATCTAACGGGGCATTTTAGACCCGAATGCCTTATGTGTGCAGGCAACATGAACGACGCAGCGGGGTTAAAAATTCAGGGACCCCAAATATGGCATTTCCTCCAAAATAACAAGAATAATATTATTTGTAGTACTATGTAAATTTTCACCAGTGTATAATGCTTCTGATTCTTTTAGAAGCAATTTCTTCACATTTACATCTTCACGTTATTATTTTAAACATTTATGCCATTTTCTTTGGAACCAAAACTTTCAAATAAATTGTAAGTCCAATTCCGAGGAGCATAGATAATTTTCAGATGTTGATTTTAACGTTTTAGTCATATTGTATTGATGCCCAGCACCAACAGTGCAACAGACATCTACAAAGTTAGCATATTAGGCATAACTTTCTTTACATACACAATGAAGTAAAAATTATATTAATAACGAATTTACTGGAAATAAAAACAATTTTATGATTCATTTCACAAATCAGAAAATGGACAGTAATTATACAGAAAAATCTGTGATGAAATATTAAATTAACAATATTGCTTGTTAATTTGAATTCATTCCCTATTGTCATTTACGTAAGTATTTTTAATTTGAAGCACTTGCATTTTGAAAATTTAATCCATTTGTAATGAGGTGTAAATTCAGATAAACATTTTGAAATATTAATATACTTGGTAATGTGTAATATTGGTTTTGTTTTGTTAGGAAAATGGAGTTTGCAATGAGCACAGATCAGTGCAGATATGTGGAGTGCACTGAACCTAAATGAACAAGAGTTAGTAATAGAAAGGGGTGAAAAACATGTTTTGAAATGAAAATCTGTATGTTTGCGAATTAAAATATTCATTAGGTTTGTAAAATACAAATATTTAAGACATAAAGAACCTCTAAGTCTTGTATTATTTTATGGGATGTGTGAGACCCTAGTATCCCATTTGTGTAACAAAATATAAGTATGCCGGTTGGAGGTTAATGTTGCTCAATGGATTAATACATAGTCAGCTCTAGATAAATGTTGTCCCAGAAATGTGAAAAATGAAGGACTAATACGAGTGACCTTTACAAGATGGCTTGTGATCACAGCTTTGTTTGGAGGAGGTCAACTCTTTTTAGGAAGAAAAGGAATGGGAAGTCATTCAGAAAGATCTCTCTGTACTCTACTAAGAACTAACTGGAAAAGTCTGAGTGTAAGCAAATATACTGTTCTTTAACTGGAAACATTTGAATCTATATTTTTATACAATACATTCAAAATATTTTACAGTGTTGGTTTCTCTTTCAAGAAATAACTAAGTTACACTAACACATTTAAAGAAATGACTAGACAGCACCTGTCTTTGGTAAAGGAAAAATAAATAATACCTAATAAATGTACCTACACATGATTACAAGGGGCTTCTTTAAAACAAAAGTGCAAAAAGGAATAGTGAATTCAAATGAATAAGCAAGAGTGTTGTACATTCTTCAAATTGCATTTACATTATTTACATATTTCAAATTGTTTTTTCGAAACATTTCTTGAACATACATCAACTCCAAGTTCCCCTCCAAGGGAATGGTGCATTGTCACAATGCTAAAAACAAAGTCAATTTTTACAGTTATGGAGAGGTAGATCTGCACCATATATATTTAATGTGAATAATGATCCTTTGAAACGAGACAAAGTATTTGTAATTAGTTTAAAAATAAATAAAAAGTACATTTAAACACAATAGATGCAAGATGAAAACATTCTTCACTCACAGATGGCTCTTGAAATACTAGATAATGGAAAGCCACATACGCAAAAAATGATGTTTGAAATGTGCCCAAGCCATTTTCAACTGGATTTACAGAGTTCAGACATTTAAGTCAGATTGCCACTACAATTTATTAATAAAGTACTGAAATATTATGTTAATTTGTGCCCTATTAAAAAATACAATACAATATTTGAAATAAATCAACAATTAAATTAATATTTAATGAGTGCCAACTGTAGTACTTGGCACACATGTTTTACTCAGATAAATTCTTTTTTTTTTATTTCTAGAGTATATTAATATAGATTGATCAACCTAAACTGTAAAACTGTAAATCTGTCACATTTGGGTTGTAGTATTCTTGGTTCAAGCCAGCTGACAACTATTTTGACAGATTCTAAATCAGAGGAACATTGTTGATATCATTTTAAGAAATGTATTCTTGTTTCAACAGGTAATGCCTCAGAAATTTCAATTCAGTGAGTACAGTTCAATGTTAGGGATAGTTTTCACAAGTGATTTAATTTATTCTAAAGTCACTATTCAAAATTCTAAATTTGCAATATTCTTTTTAGAATATTGCAAATTGGTTCCAATCAAGTTAAAAGGTTGTGAGAATATTAAAATGTATGATGTAATACAGAAATTAAACATAAAGCCAAGCATATTGAAAATAAACAGACAACCACATTCACCAATAAACAAAGGGCCTC
Source organism: Acheta domesticus (assembly GCA_031308135.1). NCBI lineage: Eukaryota > Metazoa > Arthropoda > Insecta > Orthoptera > Gryllidae > Acheta > Acheta domesticus. The sequence goes on along the minus strand of JAHLJT010005437.1, from coordinate 82,010,763 downwards.
CACTATTCACTTTTATCACACTTTCAATTAAACTCAAAATGGGCCAATTTTTAATGAAAGTATAATACGAGTCAATAATAGTTCTTGAAATATAAGTTTTGAAGAGCATTTTTATATTCTGGCAATATAAATAGTTTTCAATGAACACTCTTCGATTGTGAAGTACAAATTAATTGTAGGAAGATCACATCCCTAGCACAAGTTAGCTATCCCTCCTGAAATGAATGCAAATCACTACATTATTTATTTAAGACAAATGAATGTCAAAACAATCACTGAAATGACTGAACCACGTATACAAAAAACTTCCAAGAATTTATTCCTTCCAATATAAAATGGAAATGTTAATGAAATATTTATTACTTTTTCAAGGTAAAGGTTCTATAAAATATTCTCTCCTTAAGTGGAGCAAGAATTTAAAAAATGATTTAATTAATCAGACACTTTAATTTGCCTAACATTTGTTCATCTTAGCAATATGGTATTCCTACCAAATCAATTCTTTCCATTGAGTGTTTACACAGTATCTCAGATGACATCCACTTATCTGAGTAATACAACAGCGAATCTGTTGTTTTCACTGCAACACTGATTCCAGTGGAGATTATCCAAAGATTTAATTGTGCGCTTTGATAAAAACTTCACAACATGATGTCACTTATGATGCTGAAGATACATTTCATATAGTCAATATTGTGCCAGTCTTCTTGTCAAATCATCTTCCAGGCCAAATAGTTATCTGAACTGTCTGGCAATTCCATCAAATTTCTCTTCTTTAGCAGCTAAGCTCTACCATTTAATGTTTCCACTTTATCCTGCTTCATCTTAAATATGTACAATGTACATATTGTTTGTCCCATATGCATGTAAGAAACACACGTCTCCTGAACAACAAAGAAATAACATAACAGTTTTAAAACAACATAGTGAAGTCCAGGCTTTATGTTGTTAACAACTTTGATGTCAGAAAACTGTGACGTAGCAAATATTATTTTCTTTTCTCAGCTGGTCAAACAGTTCTGGAACTAATATTTCAGGCTGCAGCATCAAAAGTTCTTCAATAGTTGACAAATAAGATAAACTCTCATTATTGGATATTTTATCGAGTCATGTTTGTTAATCTCTGCTATTCAGCTGAAAGCACATTAAAACACGTTCAGTGTTTATGTCAATAGTAACAGTGAGACCACATTTTATCTCTCAACAATTGTTATCCCATATCAACACATATTTAGTCAACAGTACAGTTTTTAAAAGTCCTGTTTTTAATGGAACAAAGATACAACAGGTCACCTCACCATCTAGAACAGTGATTGCCAAACCACCACTTGCGAGCTACTAGTAGCTCGTGGGACAATTTTTTAGATAGCTTGCAGTCATTCCAAAGGTTTGCCAAGATTGGCTAACAAGTCTGATGAAAAATCTGTTCTTACATTTATAATTTGTTACTAACTATATTTCAATTTTTTGTAATTTTTTGCAGTTCTATTTCAATTTATTTTTCATGTATACAGTTTATTAAAATATGTTTCATATTTAATAGAAATGCATGTATATAGACAATAAACAAATGTTAAGATTTGAAACAAAAATTATTTTGTCTTGGTTTCTTGGTAGCTCATAGTAGATTGTAAACGGCATGATTGTTCATGAGCTCCATAAGTTTGGCAACCACTGATCTAGAACAATGGTTCTCAAACTCCTGTAGAGTGCTATTTTCTAAAATCATTTTGACTCTTTCTGTTATCATCATCAATTCTAATGCTATGAAATAAATGTAAATTTTTTATATCAATTAAAGAAATGAGCACTATTAAAAACAGAAAAAAAGAATAATTGAAAATAGATATTGGAAAAGTGTTGAAAATTCATGAGAATAACTTATAAGTTCTATTCAGAAACAGAACAGAGAAGTCTGCATCATGGCAGTATACAATACAACCACTACCAGATTAAAGAGAGATTATAGAACAAAGATTAAAAGCGAAATATTTGTTAGAAAATTTCCTAAGAAGAATGTTTGCACTGTTTCACACATTTCACTTTGAGTACCACTGAACTACATCTTCAGTAGAAACCAAAATTATTAAATCAATATAGTCACCGAACCTTACATTGCCAACACCTCATGCCAAAAGATTCTATTCAAGAACTTTGTTCAAACTATGTTCACTTTGATTGTCATTCACTGGTTAAACACAGACACACCCAAAAGGAACCGACTTCCCAATGAATGAAGAGAAAAAAGAACAAAAAATTTTAAAAAATCACCTGCAAGTCCCTGAATGTTCTAAGGAAGAGCAAAAAGAGAAAAGAAACACACCCACAATGATGTAAATGAAGAGGAAATGCATTAAAAAGTAGACTTACTTCATTTGGAATTTTTTTAAGGCATTCCCCCTTCTAAACCTTTAACAAATTGGAAGTTTCTCTCACTCTTCTATTTTTTGTTTAACACGTTCTTCTTCAGTCTGTGAAATTGGAGTTCTTTTTGAAGGCACTCCACCTCCTAGATTTCATCAATTTGTTTTATGTTCCATCTTCAGAAAGTTCTGAATCCTCCATAGTGGTCATTGGGTGCTATGTATGCCAGTGGGCATGGGAGTGAGGATAGAACATTGCTATGGCTGGGTCCTCAGTCTCGTGTGTCACAAGAATGTCTCTGAACTTGTCAAGAAGTTGCAGCAGTGTAGAACGCCGAAGATTCTCCAGGTACATCATCTCCTCAAGGTGATGGTGACCATCCAGATAGCCGCGCCGGTACAACCGCACCTACACATAATGCCAATGATGAAAAATAATGATCAGCACAGTTTCTGTGGATTTATTATCTCTAATTTTTTATTTAATTATAACCTTTCCCACCACCTTGTTGGAAGCTTTTACGCTCAGAGAATATGTTCTGCAGTTATATAGAATCCAAATTGTGACCATGTTATTAAGGAACAATGCGTTTTTAATAATTAAATTTGTTCAAAGAATTGGTCAGCCTGAATAATTTTTTATTATTTATTTTTATAATCTTGTTTAAAAAACATTACATAAATTACACTCAAAACTTCTCCTACTTCCTTGTTAAGATACGAACTGCAGTTAAGAACACCCATCCACTTCAAGCATAGATAATTCAAATACGTCCCATAAAACCTATGTACTTATGTCAAATTACAATCCTAGTCTGCTCTTTATAACAATAACATTTGGAGGAAGAACTATAAGCAGATTCAAGAGGAATGAGGTGAGCCATACTCCCATGGAGGTGGACCCCAATAACCTTCATCCAGAAAGCGTTATGTTACACTTGTGTACATAATACGATTGCATTTTTTCTTCCTCTCTCAGTACATTTCAAGTTCACAATTTCCATTATTTTAGGCAAACCTTTTCCGACCTTTTTCTGGCAGCCAGGCACTTATAGGGTCACAACAGGGAATACATCATTCTTCCTAGAGCTAAACCCCTCAACTTGGTATGCACGCCTGCAATGAGGTACTGGTCCTTGCACTTAGACCTGTCTTAGCATGAACTTCTAATTTACTGAGAAGGGAATGATGAATAATTTTGGCACTTTAGGATACTTTACAAGGAGCTTTGAAATAGCTAATACCCCCAACATATAACGGAAACAATCAGGCCTTATGCAACATTGAAACCACACCCATCGGTAAAATGGACTATGCAATTGGTATAATGGACTAGAAGATAAGAGTTTGTGAAGAAGAAAGAGAAGGATCATGAAGAAGAAATAGGAGAGAAAGATTATGGAGGCAGAGGAGTGGAAATAGAATAGAAGGAAGAGGGGAGAGGAGGAGAGGAGAGTGAAGAAGGAAGAGAGGAGAGGAGGATTGTGGAGAAAGAAGAGAGGAAAGGAGAGTGGAGAAAGAAGAGAGGAAAAGGAGAGTGGAGAAAAGAAGAAAGGTGAGGAGGATTGTGGAGAAGAAAGAGGAGAGGAGGAATGAAGAGGAGAGAGGAGGATTGTGGAGAAGAAGAGGAGAGGAGAATGAAGAGGAGAGGGGAGGATCATGGAGAAGAAAGACGAGAGGAGAATGAAGAGGAGAGGGGAGGATCATGGAGAAGAAAGACGAGAGGAGAATGAAGAGGAGAGGGGAGGATCATGGAGAAGAAAGAGGAGAGAGGAGGACTGTGGAGATTGAAGAGGAGAGGAGAATGAAGAGGAGAGGGGAGGATCATGGAGAAGAAAGACGAGAGGAGAATGAAGAGGAGAGGGGAGGATCATGGAGAAGAAAGAGGAGAGAGGAGGATTGTGGAGAAGAAAGAGGAGAGGGAGGATTGTGAAGAAGAAAGAGGAGAGGAGAATGAAGAGGAGAGGGGAGGATCATGGAGAAGAAAGAGGAGAGGAGAATGAAGAGGAGAGAGGAGGATTGTGGAGAAGAAAGAGGAGAGGAGGATCGTGGAGAAGCAAGAGGAGAGGAAAAATGAAGTGGAGAGAGGAGAATCGTGGAGAAGCAAGAGAGGTGAAGAGGTCCGCGTAGAAGGCAGCGATGGGAGGATGTCGCACCAGCAGCTGCAGGTCCTCGGCGTAGGAGGCGGCCGGGATGCGCAGGATGGCGGCGCGCTCCTCGTCGGAGAAGCCGGCCAGCAGCTCCTCCTGCAGCAGCGACCCGCCGCCCAGCCCCAGCCCGAGCCCGAGCCCCAGCCCCAGGCCCTGGCCCGCGTCGTCCTCGGGCGGTAGCGGGCTCACGAACGACGACGCCTCGTCGCCCGTCGACGCCGCCGACCCCCCCGCCTCCGCCGCCGCCGCCGCCCATGTACCTGCAACACGCCGCACGCACACACGGACGGTCAGGGCGGGGGTCAAATACAGACACCCCCGCACCCCCCGCAGACATGGTTTTGAGAGAAAAAGAGAGAGAGAGAGTATACCAGGTGCAAAGATAGAATGATTGTTAGAGATTCCGGGCGTCAACTAATGAGGTCACTAGTCCCGCACGTGTAGTGCATGTTTTTCATCGGGGTGGCGGTGATCTTCCCTTGCTGGATGGCGAGATCTACCGCCGACTAGCGGGGCTTTCCCAAGGTATCCCACAACTGCGGGGAACCGCCTCACCCGGGACAAGCTCTAAGGTCCCGACATGAGTGGTAGTGTAATGCATGTTTTGTGTGTGTGTGTGTGTGTGTGTAAGCGGTAAGATTACAAGGAAGAGGAAGGAAAGATCGCGCGCGGTCCGTGGCCTGTTTGTTCGGGTACTGTACCGGCATTCGCCTGGTGTTGATCGGAGAAACCACAGAATCACAAAAACTATACCGATCAGAGCATCCGGCCGCTAGAATTCTCCTCCAGACAGCGATGCAATTCGATCAAACTGACAAGTTAGTGTTGAAACTCCTGCCGCCGTTGGGATTTGAACCTAGAACCTCCCGGTCGGAGGCACTGCAGTACATCAGTTGATACACTGAGCCAGCTTTCCCGGTTGCCCCCGGAAAAGTATTGGGATCACATTAAAATTTCAATTTTTTCGGGTCGTAAAAATCAGTGTTTAAGATTCTTTTGAACTTTAACTTTGTGCTTCACATCAGGAGAAAGGTCTACTATAATGTTGTTCCCAAAGATGGTTAAGATAGATACAGATGAAGAGAAGATACGCAATTTTCTATCCGAAAACAAGGGGGTTTGGGATGAGACGGTGGAGGGGTGTGATGTGGTACATTTTTAACAAAACATCGTGTTACCAAACATTGATGTTCAAAATGAAAACACTGATGTTAATAACTCATCAACTAAAAACCATTGA
>JAHLJT010005437.1:81957510-82000010 GCA_031308135.1 Acheta domesticus | reverse complement strand
CAGTGGGTACAGCGAAGTGCATTTTGAAAATAAATTTGCAAAATTTTCGTTGGTAAACTACACATCTTAAAACTGGCAACAGTCTACAGAAGAAATACAAGAGCAACTTGTGATGTTTTTTCTCTCCTCAGCTGTAAGTCCAAGCCTAAACTAAACCTAATAATAACAAATAATTGTGTTTGAAAAACAACAACTCATTAAGATATTAAATAATTAATTGGTTCTTTATATTAATAACTAAAATCATAATTTGATATCAACAGTTCTCAGATCAATCACAATCAAGGTCTTACTGACTTCAGTACCATAAATTAAAATTCTAAAAGCCTTAGAATAGCTAATAAATCTTGGGGTGATTTTGCAACAAGCCTATGATTTATTTTATTTAGCACAGAAAACTTAGCACTTCCTTTAGCTTCGGAAACATGATTACTACCCCAAATGATCATCAATTCAACACGTTAATATAATATCTGCCTCATACAGCACATAGTTTCACTCTTAATATTGCTGCACATTTTTATGTTATTAAAAATAATGTTGAGATTTCAAATAATAGTGTTAAAATAAAATATTTAATATAAAAAAGACAGACAAAATACAAAAACGAGCAAGAAACACCAAGGAAAGAAAGAAGAAAAAAAAAGAGAAAGAAAAGATTACAAAATCTGTTAAAAATTGTAAATAAAATGAAAGAAGAATAGAAAAGTAGAAAAATAATGGAAAAAGCAAAATGGAACAAAAAGAATTAAGTATTGAAAACTCACCGTGGTGCGGCCTGGTCCATGGGGAGTGGGAAAGCAGTTAACGTAAGTGTGCAGCTGCATGAGCACGCGATGTCGCAGCATCCAAACCACAGCCTGCACCAATTGCTGCTGCTGCTGTGGGTGGCCTAGCGGTGATGAGCGCTGCCCAACTGATGAAGGCAGCGAGAAGTCTGCCATCACCTACTCCGCCAACACATGTAAACACATTGCCACTCTAACATCATACATATTTTGAGTGAAAGAGAGATATGAAATAATCACTGTGGTTGAACACAAAAGTGAATGTCAATTAACGTTAAAACTTGACAAACCAATGCAAATACTACACCTCATCTCACCACACACTCATCACAGTATCTTATATTTAACAATGAATTTATCTTTCTCCCATCACTGGTAATAGCAAACATATCATTGGTTTACAAGTAAATCATATTAAGTCAAGAGTTGAGTTAGAGTTTTGAGTTATTTAATTCTTTTGCATTGAAAACTGGTTTAACTTATTTTGTGAAATATAGTAGTCAGAATTACACCCTAACTTTCAACCGTTATCCAACGTTCTTATAGATTGCACCTGCACAAGCCCCACCTGCAAGAGGTTCATTCCAGGGAACTGCTCTGAGAAGCGCTCCACCAGGTGGGCATCAGGAGCGTCCGGAGCGATGACGTACACGTTGCTCTCACACAGAGGGTAGATGACGGTTGCTTTTGCCCAATACAGCAAGTGCCCTGCAAGCTGGAACACCTGTGAAACATCCACAGCTCAGTCCTCTTCCTCAGTGGAAATACATAGCAGAAGATACAATAAATATCGCATGTACAAATACTGGAAGGAGTAAATATTGGAAATGCACAGCTTGTGTATAACATAGTGTACAACGTAGTGTACAATGGAAGGAGTAAATATTAGAAATGCACAGCTTGTGTATAGCATAGCGTACAACGTAGTGTACAATGGAAGGAGTAAATATTGGAAATGCACAGCTTGTGTATAACATAGTGTACAACGTAGTGTAAAATGGAAGGAGTAAATATTGGAAATGCACAGCTTGTGTATAACATAGTGTACAACGTAGTGTACAATGGAAGGAGTAAATATTGGAAATGCACAGCTTGTATATAACATAGTGTACAACGTAGTGTACAATAGACAATCTACAGTGCAGATGGCTGGGATGTCAACTGTTTTGAACAGAGTTATCAGTTCAATCCCTTTTGAAGGAAGGCATCTGTCAGGCACCAATAGAATATTAATGCTCACAGGAATATAATTCACCTTAAGAAAATTGTTAATTATCGTAAGAAACGATATATATGCAATAAATGCATAAGAAAATAATTTTTATTCAAGTTTTATATAAGAAAGGAAGGAAAGACATGTGTGAAAATTATAGAGGGATAGCAGTGACAAACATGTTTCGTAAGGTATATGGAAGAATGATCACTAACAGAAGAGGGATTCAAGGAGTACACAGACGAACAACAAAGTTGTTTTAGGGCGGGTCGATCTTTCGTAGATAACCTGTTTTGTTGTCCCAGGTTATGCAAAAGAAATGGCAAACGGGAAGAGAACTTCATATGGTCTTCCTTAATATAGCAAAGGCCTATGAATGAGTGCCTGTCATAAAGTTATGGGACGTTATGAATAAAAATAAATAAAATCTTAATAAATGTGATGAAGGAATTGTATATAGATCAAAAGCGAAAAGTGAATGTTGGAAAACAGGTGACCCAAACATTTCCTACATCAAAAGGACTATGGCAAGGATGCTGTTTGCCACCTACCCTCTGTAAAATATGTGTTAATGCAAGTATGGAAAAGAGAATGTGATGGGAATAGAACTTGATGATAATATAACACTCTATACCCTGCTGTTCGCTGACGATCAGGTGCTGATGGCACAAGAACACGAAGACATTGTATATATGACTAGGAGGATAAAAGAAGCTTATGAGAAACGGGGACTAAGCCTCAACCTAGAAAAAAAGTATACTAGTATCTTCATACAGGAAACTTATTTGAATATTGGAAGAAAAACAGATGCACGTAGCATGCATTACATAATTGGGGAAATTTCATATCTTTTGCTGATAGATAACTGGGATTGGCTAAAGACTGAAATAATACTTTCTTAATGTTGAACACACGGCACATGAAAACAATAGTAATTTTCAATTTTCATATTCTGATCATGAATATATCTATTAAAAGGGGATGATTCTGAGGTCTATATAAACCTATGTAAATGAATATCCATATTAAAATAATTAAAGAAAATAAACGAAAAAAATGTATTATTAACTGAAGAGAAGAACATTGGAATCCCTATAAAAATATCCCTCAGTTTAAAAAATTCACAGCCAAATTGAACATCTGACAAAACAACTACCTATTTCGTATTTGAACCAAATACAAAATGGTCAGCTTTTTCCCTACTCTTCATCATCAAAAACAGAATTATTCAAGCTTGAAATGTTGATATAAGGCAGATTTCAAGTGCACTATCTGTGGGAAATCACTTAATAGTAAATCCTTTATAGTTTAGTTCTGTTACTAAGTATACTTAAAAATACCTCAGAAAGGATTCGAGAGAGAAAAGCACACAGAAACAGTTTACCTTTCCAATCATTTAAATAATAGTTATAAACATCATTCAGCAATATAGACCAAATAATGGACATAGTTGAAGCACAGTATACGTATTACACACATACTGTGGTTGAAGTGTGTAAACCAAAATATTACCTCAGGGATACCACCAACCAAGATCGTTATTTCTGTTGCTGGTGGTGTTATTGAATGCTTTTCATTACACTTATTAACTTTAAATATTTACTTTCTTAAACTAAATTCTACATTCTTATTTTCTTATAAGAGAAATTCATATAATAAGAAATACATTTGCTTTAAATGCAAGTACTCATGTCCTGTCTAGTGCTATAACTCAACATTTGTTTCCACTGTTAACAACTGCCAGCCATTAAGACTGGTTCTTTTTTGCTCTGTTTGGTTGTGTTAATCAATTAACAGAACAATTTATGAAGAAACATAATGACCCCTTCAAAAATTAAGTTTAGTGGGGGGAAGGGCTTATCTTCAACTATGACCAATGCAAACAAGGGGGGGGATGAAAAATGATCATGATTTTGAAGTAATCATTAATTAATTAATTTCAAAGTATAAATTAGTGCAAAAATTAATAAAAAATGTATCTTATGTTTAAATTTTAAAAAAATTAAAATATAAGAGTTTTAATTTTAGAGTAATAATAGTAGAACCCAATTTTTAACTAAGCCCCTATTCTTGACTCAAAAAAATGGGGAAGCGAGTCAGAATGGAACATTCAATTCAAGAGGTTTTGCTTTTTGGAAGAGGTTAGAGATTTTACTTCGGCAGTACAAAAACCTGTACTTTTCGAATGGCCCCTCAAGACCATCATAAATAAATGCCTGGACCTCAAACTACCTCATTCTCTGTGAGAAGTCACACCTGCGAAAGGGTGAGGTCGGCGTCTGCAGCCAGCGTCTGGAGGCTCTTGAGGGGGCTGTAGGTGCGAATGAGGCGCACCAGGGCCGGGGACGCGTCTGGAGGCAAAGAGTCCAACAGCTCGTGGGGTTCAACCAGCAGGAGGATACCGTGGTATGGCCGCAAGGCCTGGAGGCACCTGCACCCACACAACCAAACATGTATTGTATTAACTTGCACAAAAAAATACCCTTCTCATGAAGTGTTGGGAGTTGAATTCATAAACATAATTCGTAGTTGTGTGGCTACAGAGAGTACACATTTAAAATTTTTAGAGCATCTAATTTCATTAGTGCACTTTTGATTGATATAACTGTGCATGTCAACTACTGTAGTCTTTAGTCCCATTAGTGTAGCAAATGTTTTATCTCAGGAGGTGTGATTCCTTTCCTGCTGGATGGTGAGATCTGGTGTAAACAGTCAGCTTGCAGGGGATTTGCCCCCTCCCCTCAGGGACAATGCTCCTATCGGATCTCCCCACATGCTTGGTAGAGGAGTGCACATAAGTGTGTCTGTCCAAGGGGAGAGGATCGGACAAGGAAAGATCATGTACAGTACATGGCGTGTTAGGGTATTGCTCTGGGTACTAGAACTCTCTTCCAGACATCTGCTGAATCCAAGCAAGCTATCTGGCTATCTCGCTATTGATGAAAATCTGCCATCGCAGTGACTCCTGATCAGAGTTGCCGCAGAGAGAGCAGTACTCTGGCTGTGAGTTAACTCAGTTGAAGAGGGCATTCAAGATCATTCTTAATTGGTACACTTCCAAAAGTTCAAAATATTCTGTGAAATCAGTCATCATTTTCCATAGTAGGTGAGAGTGTCATGTAATAACGTAATCTGAACCGAAAAAGTGGAGGCCAAATGAGGAACACAAAAGAGAGCTGGCGACTTTCCCTATATGAACAAGTGATTGCTCATTGGCCACTATTTTGAGAATAAGGGTTGTTTGCGAGAAAAATAATCAAACTCCAATTTTATTGTCCACTTTGAATTTTGCCTGAAGAGCCTTAAAATAAAGGAGGGTCTTATAAGCTCACACAGTGCTTGATTTATAAAATTTTAGGTCTCAGAACATGCCCCAAATTACTTATTATTTTTAATAGAAATAATTATATATTTAATGAATACTTTAATAATCATTCCAGAAGTACCGGAACCCCTTTCTGCCAGAAATCAAGCCCTGAGCACACATGGAAAAGAAGTGCTAAATATGAAGTTGGATTATCTAATAGGTATTGACGATCCTTGAAAAAATGGCACTGTTTCTTTAATTTATTAATTTTAGATATTGTACAAAATAATAACATTAGTTTAAATTTCTATAACTATAGGGTTCTAAGCTTAATTTATCTTTCACAACAAGAATCTTTAATTTTATTGTACCAGTCCTTACTGGTGCCTTCACTCCATTCAGGAATCGTTCCTTACAAGTATCATCCAACATTATCAATCTCTAAAAGTTTCATTACTATGAATCAGTGAATAGCCACCTATTAACGTACATGAATCAGTGGACAGCCTCCCATTAATTTCTTAGGATGTACTGTAATCATTTGAGATGTTATTATGGCTCTAATTGTATAATAGCTGTTTAACTACTAGAATGTGTTGGAAAAGGTGAGACTGCCAGCTTGTATCAGGAATGCAGTTTATCACAAACCTCTGATCCTTACTTTTGCAATGATTGAATTAAAATGTGGGTGAGATGTTATACTTTTGGACCTGATTTCAATGCAAATGCATATTTCTTAACATGGTCAGAAAGTCTGCTTACTTGGGAAGTGTACAAAACACTCCATTTCTAATCACATGGACATAATTGTGGGGTATATATAGTTTTTTAATAAGCAACATATTTCTGTTAATTTCTACTAAGAAATCTGCAAAATTCTCCTGAAAGCTTTTGCCTTAACACAAATTTATTTCTATTTCTTTTAATCCATCCATTTAATATATTATTTAGTAATGTGCATGAAGACTTAAATCGTAGAAAAATACATCAACAATTACAGCATGAGCTCATGCAACCAGAACCAAATACCATTTTACAAAAACAAAATGTTGATTAAATACTGACAACTCATTTGGAACTATCACTAGCACTAAAATAAATAGAGATAAAATAAATATAAGATATAAGTCAAGGAATAATTTTGTTGACTGTCTGAATCTCCAAGGTCATTATCCAAATCTGTTATATTGTCTTACGTGTTACAACTGATACAGGTGACTATTAAACAAATGACTCTTTTTTTTTTAATTAATTTTTTAAAGATTGCTTTTTAACAACTTGGTTGTATAGCAACCACTGTGATTATTTTAACTGTAGGAAGAACACTTTATGGACAACACACACACACACACACACACACACACACACAAACATCCATGCCTGAAGCAGGGTTCAAATCTGCAACCCTTCAGGCTGAGGTAGCTATAGCCCTTCAGCCTTAGCAACCTCAGCTATCCACGCTGAGGGTCCTTAGTAACCTCGGCTATCCAACATGACAAATGACACAAATGACTTTGTAACTCCACTCACCTGTTTATTGTTTCAGGTTCCACAATGAAGTCTTTTTGTGGGACTGGTGCACTTTTTGAGGTAGGCAAAAGCTCACCTGTGAAAAAACAAGAGTTAAATTTCAATTCAGAGCAAACAAAAAATGAAAATGACACAACAAAAATAAGTCAAAATATGAATCATGATCAAGAAAAATTAGCAATATTAAAGGTACTTAATTTTGCTTATTTTCAAGAACCTTTTTTTTTTGTCAAAGAATACATACAACTGTAATATAACACGATGTCTTTTTGCTAATGCATATTAAATAAATAAGAGACTATATAGAAAAAAAGATTTTTCAAGAAAAATAATTATTTTTCAACAAAATATACATGAGTATAAATTTTTTGCTGTAGTGTAATTCATGAATGTTTTTATTGAAATTTCTTTTCTCGTTTGGCTTCATCATTCACAAGATATGATCACATTGCAATCTAAGACACAAATTACTGGTACCTATAATAAGTGGAATAAAAAAACAAATTATAAAACGAGTGAAAGTCTGATACTGAATTCTTCTGTTTCTAAAGTTAGAAGAATTTATTTTCTTGGACGAATTCAGGATTATTTGAATTTTGCTGAAGCAGTAAGTTAAATGGATTTGACGATACTTAGATTACAGACCACACATTCAAATTGTTCCTCATTATAACAAATTACTTTCTCCTTTACTGTACTCTGACCACATGTATTAAAGAGCAAACAGCAAATGATAAAATTATGACTATACTGGAGATTCATTCCATTCTCAATCAAACTGCTTTCCCAGCACACTATTAAACAGGCATTTCTCAAGTGACTGACTACCGATTCCAGATGCATCACCTACCGAGGTCCTTAGTCCCACAAGTGAGTTTAGTAGGTTATGTCACGGAAGGTAGCAGTGTTTACACCCTGCTGGGACTTGAGATCCGCCCCTGCCTGACCTGTGGGGAATTTCCCTTCTAAGTATCTCCCTTAGAGGGGCACTGCCTACACTCCAAGCTCCAGAGTGATCTCCTGACAAATACTGTAGTGTAGTGCATGTAAGTGTGTGAGGAGAGAGGACTGGACAAGAAGAGGACATGGCATGTTTGTTATTGTGCTGCTCCAGAATTTACCGGCTGTTGATTAGGGGTACCGACGGAAAACTATTGATCAGAGCAGCTGACCACTGGAATTCTCCTGACGTAGTTGAATTTGATCTACCCTTACAGTTATAATTGAAAATCCATAACTGTCTAGGAACTTCCAGTAGCCGCTGGAGCCAGTAGAGGTTGTAACGTTGCTGCTGAGGTATTTAAGTCAGTGACATTTCTCGATGAATGTGACAGTCAGATTATTCAACACTCGTTTATTGGACTAGGAATACCGCATGTCGAATTAATTTTCAAAGCTTTCTCCACCTCAGGTATCCATGGTGTCCAAAACAATTTTGTAACCCATTTTTGATTGTCATTGCTGGTGATGGATGATAATTGGATTTTAAGGCAAAAGGGTATTTTACTACTCTGATGTAGACACTTGAAATTAATTATAAATACTTTTCAAGACTTTACGATCTTGTAGGAACTATATTTATAGTGCCTCAAATGCTTATTTTAGCATTAAAAAGGCCTAAAAATAGCTATCTGTCTGTTTAATAATGCCATTTTTCAATTTAAAAAGAAAATATTTTGGCTGTTTGTGAGCTTGTTTCATAGTCAAATCTTCAGAAAGCAAGAGAATTCTCTTATCTGTGTGATGGGTGCATAATCATAAGCAGATTCAGGGTCTCTTATTGCTATCAATTGTCTCAAATTATTGTGTTATCCAGCTTCCCGTATTTCATAGAAATTCTCTCAAGTTGGGCATTTATGCTAATCTTGATCTGACATTCCACAAAATTCGATCAAACATTACATTAAATTAAATCTTCCCAACTTCTCAGTCTGCAAGTAAATTTTATTACGAGAGGGGTCAAAATCTTGAAACATGAGTACTGGGATGTCAAAAATTAAAAGCATTACAAGCACTCGTTTAAAACATTAGATAATCCTGGATTATTGGATAATTAGATTATTGTCCACCAAGGGGCAAGCCATTTTTTGTCAAATATGCCCCAAACAGGTAAACAAGCAATAATTCAACTACAGTTCACTTGTATATAATAAAGGTCAGAACATTGTGATAGGCATCTCTGGTACGAATGATGTGTACCATGGCTCTCATTGCTTCTACATTTTACGAGACAAAAAGTGCCATTTAAATAATAGTGTCACAAAGTTCCCAAAAAGTTTGGAAGTACAATGAAATTTATTCTGAAACATTATATTATACAACTAGTTTGCAATGTTATGTTTCATTGCATATGTACAGGTTTTGAAAACAAGTAATGTAGTGAGTTTTCAAATTTGTATGAATGCAATAAAGTAACATAAATGAATTGCATATGCTATGTATTTATAAAACAGCATTATAAATTTATAAAAACAAACAATAATTTTGGAAACAAAGGTGGTAGCAAATTAAGACAGGCAAAAGTGCCTCTGGAAAATTTTATTTGAAATGAAAAAAATGTTTTTGATAGATTTAAATCAATTTACTTGGAGTACTTCAAATGAAGAGGGGAAGGAAAAAAGTGGAAACGGAAAAGAAAACCATAAAAAGGGCAAAATACAAATTGTAACCCTGTAAATTCTCTACAGTTTTCCAAAATTTCAACCTAGTATCTTATAATTTGCACCCAACAGCTCAATAAATAAAACAGTAATTAAATAGTTTCTTATTAATTTTTTTAAATTAGCTTTTTGTTTTATTAGTTATTGTAGTTTTTCTATGTCATTTTTATTTTATGTTTATTACGAAAGATAAATGAAAGACAAAATTGTAAGAATAATATTATAATCTTTTGTAATGTGAATATTGAATGAATTATGATTTTAATTAAAAATAATATTATCTGAATTGATGATTATTACGTAAATTTAATTAATTTCATTTTTACCCATTAATTTATTTTTATATCACTATATATATTTAAGAAATTATAATGCCTGTTTTCACCTTTTAAGAGCCCACTTTAGAATGGTAGGTTTGAGAACTTTGAAGCCTATTTTCTTCATCTCTCTATCTTTCATTTAATATTAAGGAAAATGTGAATTACTGTGTTATTGCTTGATCAGCCCCAAATATGAGATTACTCTAAAAAATTGAGGGGCAAATGTTCCAGTGTTGACACAAAAAGTTGCTGGATACATGGACGTTAGGAAATGCCTTCATGTAAACCTCAAACCTTAACATAGGCACAAAAAATTCACAAGCTGTAGACTGCATTCAAATACCAGTGCAACACAAATGATTTGAAGTAGAGTTGCTATATGTACATCTCATTTGCTCTGAGTTCATTTGTCTGCCATGCTGTTGAAGACTAATGTGCAATTGGCATGGTGTCCCATATCACAAACACAGAATAGAGCCACATTTCATACGTTATGCTCACCTCAATCCAGCGGTTTACACGAATATGAACTATTCCTGTTGAGCAAAGTTCATCGTACACTGCCTTCATGTCTCTGGCAAGAGGGCTGCGACGCAAAATCAAGTCAAATGGAGAGTCTGCAACAACACACATCATCTAGTATTGTATCGCTTATTAGGAAAGCAATGACACACTCCATATGCAAATACATTGGAAGCTATTCAATGATCATTGATTTATTGATTGGTGCATCTTGGGTCCATACCTTTTGCAATTACAGGCACATTAACTTCCATTAGTACTGGAAGTGCAGTGCATGTTATATCCCAGGAGATGTTCTTTTTCCCTTTGAATGTGATATCCAGTACTGAACCACACATCATTTGGGGTTTTCCCTTTTCAGGTATCTAAGCACTACCCCACCCGGGACATTTTCTAAGTTTCGGGCATGTGCGGTAGTGTAATGCAAGTGTGAAAAGGGAGAAGAGGGGTCAAGAATGAGGAAGGAAAGATTGTTGATTATTTCATGTTTCAGGGTGCATCAACTACTTGAGTCATAAGTGCATGTTTTGGTCGTGGGACGTGCCGGTGTTGTTCTCCCACTGCATGGGGAGATCCAATCCGACCTACACGTTGGATTATGGGGGTTTCCTCAACCAGGTATCTCCCATCAGCAGGGCACCATCCCAGGCAGATGCCCACTGGCCTCCAAAAATGTGTTTTTTTCATCTTTCAACCATCGTATTTATAGTTAAAATGTTGGGAAGGAATTGTGGAACTTAAGAAAACCTGCGCAAATAATCTTCTTCCCCATACGATTTCTTGGCTGTCCGGAAGACGCCGCGTCGTTGGCCGAGTGATCTGCACAGAGGAAACCTGCAGCACAGTGATCGTCACTGCCCTGACGAAGCCTGCGACACGACAGGCGACACGTCGGCCTCTTAGCCAAAGACGCGGCGTCTCCCGGACAGCCAAGAAATCATGGCCTCGAGCGCCGGATGCTTACGTGTATTTCTCCCCCATACGTCATATACAGTTTCCACTGTTTTTTTTGGTTCTTTTTTTGACCAAATAAATCAAGTCGGCCTCTTAGCCAAAGACGCGGCGTCTTCCGGAAAACCAAGAAATCATGGCCTCGAGCGGGGAAAGCTTACGTGTATTTCTCCCCCATACGTCATATACAGTTTCCACTGTTTTTTTGTGGTTTTTTGACCAAATAAATCAAGTCAGCCTCTTAGCCAAAGACGCGGCGTCTTCCGGAAAACCAAGAAATCATGGCCTCGAGCGGGGAAAGCTTACGTGTATTTCTCCCCCATACGTCATATACAGTTTCCACTGTTTTTTTGTTGTTTTTTGACCAAATAAATCAAGTCGGACTCTTAGCCAAAGACGCGGCGTCTTCCGGAAAACCAAGAAATCATGGCCTCGAGCGGGGAAAGCTTACGTGTATTTCTCCCCCATACGTCATATACAGTTTCCACTGTTTTTTTGTTGTTTTTTGACCAAATAAATCAAGTCAGCCTCTTAGCCAAAGACGCGGCGTCTTCCGGACAACCGAGAAATCATGGCCTCGAGCGGCGAAAGCTTACGTGTATTTCTCCCCCATACGTCATACACAGTTTCCACTGTTTGTTTGTTGTTGTTTTTTGACCAAATAAATCAAATCAAAGTTTCGAGAGAGCAGCCGCGATTGTGCTGGCTCACCGGCGTCGTTGTGGGGCTGCCGCGGGTGCGGCAGGTCGTCGTGCGCCGTCACCATGGCGCGCGTCTCCCGCGACAGGTAGCCGCAGCGGCGCTCCTCGTGGCGGAGGGCCACGCCCAGCCGCTTGCTCAGGTCGTAGTAGCACTTGACGATGGAGTGCGACGCCGTGGCGCGCAACGCGAACACGATGTGGATCAGGATGATGGACGGGCTGGGCTCCTTGCAGCCCCTTGGCGGGACGCCGCCGCCGCCGCCGGCGCCGCCCCCGCCTCCGCCGCCCGCGCCGCCGCCGCCGCCGCCCGCGCTACCGCCGCCGCCTGCGGGCCCGCCGCCGCCGCCACCGCCGCCCGCGCCGCCGCCGCCGCCGCCGCCCACCGCGCCGCCGCTCGACGGGAGCAGCGTAGGGTGGCCCACGAACCTACGTACACCAAATGAATGAGAGA
The DNA here is from genome assembly GCA_031308135.1 of Acheta domesticus. Lineage (NCBI taxonomy): Eukaryota > Metazoa > Arthropoda > Insecta > Orthoptera > Gryllidae > Acheta > Acheta domesticus. The sequence continues at coordinate 81,987,567 of JAHLJT010005437.1, read as the reverse complement.
ACGAGTACGTGAGTGGATGGATGGGTGAGTTGGTGGGTGGGAGAGTGACAGGGTGAGCCAGTGGTGAATGGGGAGGCGGGTGGTGAGGGGGTACGCGAGTGGTGAGTAGATAGGTGAGTGGTGAGTGGGTAGGCGGGTGGTGATAGGGTAGGCGGGTGATGAGAGGGTAGGAGGGTGGTGAGTGAGTAGGTGGGTGGTGAGTGGGTAGGCGGGTGGTGATAGGGTAGACGGGTGGAGAGAGGGTAGGCGGGTGGTGAGTAGGTAGGCGGGTGGTGAGAGGGTAGGCGGGTGGTGACAGGGTAGGCAGGTGGTAAGTGGGTAGGAGGTGAGTGAGTGGGAGGGTGGGTGGATGGATGGATGGGTGGGTGCATGTTAGGGGGTTAGGTCGGTGGTGAGTGAGTGATTATTGAGTGGTTGGGTGAGTGGGTAGATAGGAATGTGTGCGAATGGCTGGGTGAGTGAGTGAGTGAATTTGCAAATAAATAATGAATTAATGTTTGGATGTGTGATAAATAAATTATAATTAAATAGATACACTAACGGGCAATTTGATGACTAACAAGCAAATGACAAATAAATTAATGAATTGATAAATGAATGCTGGAATGAATAAATGGAAATGAAAAGCAGAAATAATGAAATGATTAACAAGTGTAACAAACCAATTTACAACATAACAAAATGTAAAACAAATGGTCCAGTATTTGATAGATGCAAGGAAGCAAAATATTCCACTTCTTCCTGAGGTATTTACAGTAGTACTTACTGAAACCGTATCACCTAAAGAAAATGGGCATTCTGTATTTTCTGTGTTTTACAGATCTTTCAAATTTTAAACCAAAATTAGTAGAAATTGATAATCATACTTTTTATGTGGATTACACGATGTTTCCAATACCATTACCTTTATAACTCACTCGATGTTTGCAAATCAGGTGGTGTATTTTCAGGATTATATTGCAGATTACAACTGTGACTGAGGTGATGCGTTTTTTTTAGTACTACTGTATAACATTTTGTGAATGAAGCTTTGTAAATAATCAATCTAAATCTTTCTGTCTGATATCACATGTCACCAGTTTCCAAAATTCATCACTAGGGAGAGGAATATTATGCCCTAAAAGATGTTGATATATGCTTTCAAAAATATGCATTTATGACCAAAACGTTCTCAAATATGCACTGATCCTGCGTTATTTTCTGCATTCATTTCTTGATAAATTCAGGAGAAGCATGCTTGGAATGAAAATATTTATTTTTGTGCAACTGAATATAATCTACCTTACTTCGCAGGAGAAATAATTAAAGTAAATATTCACCTTAATGAAGTACATTGTAAGTCTTGTTTATCTTCTGCCTGGTTTAAAAAAAATATATCAAGAAATATCCTACACTTGCATCAGTAATTTGTCATCTAATTATAAATTTATTTGTAATCAATGGACCCTCACAAATATATAGATCATACAAAAAATTGAAAAGTTTTAGATAAGTCTCTATTTTAATGAAATATGCCAAATATGCCCCTATAATTACATGATTGTTAAGGGGAATTCTAAATCTCCCATCTCAATCAGGTTTTTCGTCCAGTTTCCCTGATCCTTGAGCAAATGCTGAGATGGTCCCTTGTTTCACTTCTGGACATAAATGTAACTTCATTATTTGTGCACGTCTTCTGAATTTCAGTGGGAAATATAGTTATTCAAATTATCGTTTTTCATATTATCGCGGCAAAAAGTATTATTCTTTCATGAAGAATATGAGGGTTCAGGGCAGGAATTTATAGCTAATTTACCTTTGAAAATATATTTTATTATATAGGAGCGAATATTTTGTCAGCAAAACTCGAAAAAAACCTCTCTTTTCTGTATTCAAAATTCGACTAAAATATGGTTTAGGATAGAGACCACAGAAGAATTCACTTCAACATTGATTTCTGAAAAATGACATTTTTGAACATATTTGTTCCATTTTCTTTGAAACTACTCAATTTTCTATTTTTTTTACATTTATTAATGTAAAATAAATAAATAAATAAATGTATGTTATCACAATCAGTATAGGAAATTTTATACTTCAGGATTCCTGAATAAAAAGATTATGTAAAATATGAATAGAAAAAATAATGTAAAAATGTTTGACTTTTACTTCCAATATGCTGTAAATTACAAAATCTAATCAAAAGATGCAATTCTGACTGGATTTACTTAAAAAATTTCCACCAAGCTGCTCCTAAAATTTTTCAGCAATAGGTTGAATAGTTTTTTAGATAATGGGTCTAATGAACATCCAAATTAACACAGGAGAGATAGGGCTTTATGTCTCCTCTTAAGAAACTACTTGAGAAATCGACAGCAGTGAGAAGGGTATCACATACAGAGTTGTATCCTCAAAAGTTATCAGAGACCATACTCAAAAATAAGGTGGGATTCCTCCTTGTCAGCCAACAAAGCTTGTGAAAAAAATAAAAAATCTTGACTGGTATCATCTTCCTTCCTCATTTACATTTTTAACACTACCTAGTCCCGGAGCCTCAGCTCCCATAGAAAGACAAAATATGACAGTGCCTTTGTGTTGTCCAGGCTTGAAGGTATGTTTCAGCTTCATTATGATCAGTGCCAGGAGAAAAAAGCAAAATAATGACGAAAAAGGCAAAAATAAGACAAAATATCAAAAATTGTTACAGTAAAAAATCTACTAAAACAACTCCAAAAGTGCAATTAAGTGAATGCAATTGTTAAAAATCATAACAATAATAAAAAGGCATTTTATCAATCTTCCAAGCTCTAGTGATGATGTTTAAAGAATTTCAATCTCTAAGTCCAAAAACTGTAATAAATGGATAAATAATTGAACAAATTAATTAATTGAAATATCTTGGATATTAATAAAATTATATTGAATCAAGAGAGGTGGAATCACACAACGAGTTAGTCAAGGATCATCAGCCTTGGGTGAGGATGTTTGCTTCTGTTGTAGCATGATGGGGTTTTCTTAACAACCATGTATCACCCTTGAACCTTATGCCTTCGATTCTCATCTAGCTCTTCCCCATAATTGGTTAATTTTACATTTTTATGGAATACAAGGGAAACTTTAAACCACAAACCACAAAAAATTAAACCACAATGTGTAAAAAGAAAAACTACTTGGTCTTTAAAGTTATTGCCTAACTGCAGTAGCTCGTATACGCAAGTAATAGCTCAGCAGTAACAACAGACCACTTGTGAATTTTTCTTCAGATATATTTCTCCACTTTGTAGCAAAATATTCACAACTAGACTACACAAATGATGGGGTCATCAGAGAAAAACAAAACCCACGCAGAAAACCGTGAAGATCATGTAAAGAGAATACCAGACCATAGAATAAGTTAAAATTATTATTACACTACAATTTGAATATAATCATGTTTAAAACATAAAAATGATGCCTAGTTGTGGGCACTGAATCTACCTATGGAACTTAACCCAGAAGTAAATTTTATACAGAGAGAAATAAAGGAGGGGCAGTTGGGGCTAAATTGATTAATGATTACATAAAAAATGTTGAAGAAAAATTCTAGGATGAAGAAAAGTTTGAACAAAGAGTAACATCTGAATTAACAAGAAAATATTAACAGGTAAATCAAGAGATATTAAAAAGGTGAAAAGATAAATCATATACCAGCTTAAAAGAGTATAATAACATTCACCCTACAGCACCAAATATGATGCATGTGTATGGGTTTGGTAAAGGTTCGTAAATCCCAGGATCCAATGAGACCGGTTATTTCATCTATTGCAATTCAGATTACCTAAAGTGTAAATTCCTAAATAAAGTGCTAAAACCATTTTTAGACAATCAGTATCAATTTACTATTTCAAATAACTTTGAATAAGTTAATAAATTTTGTGATATTCCAATTATCCCGGATTTGAAGTTAATATCCTTGGACGTAATGGAAATGCAACCTTCCATACCATACAGCTTAGCACATTGGCTGCCACGCGAGATTGTATGGTCTCGTAGGGCGACTTCATTTTTTTTAAGTATGAGACCATATGGTCTCATGTGTTGGCTGGTCTCTTTTATAATAATATTCACCACTGGTCTCATTATAGTGTTAACAGTTGCAAAAAGTCCATTCCGTGAGTCCATATGGGCGCTGTAAATAAATGTAATTCTGTGTAGCAATATGTAAATATTAGTACAAGTTTCAATGTTCTAGTAGGTATAGAAGTGTGACAATTTCTGTTGGCACCGAGACATAGTATGGGAAAAACCTGTTTGGTACCGAGGTGTAGTATAGCGAGAATGCACGTGGCAGTGAATTTAATTTTATTGACCTCGGGTGAAGTGAAAGGATCACATCATCAGGTACTTCCTATTTCAGCAAATGAAATAAATATACAAATTAGATCCACATTAAGTCATAGTGAATTCATATTTAATAAAAAAATTTACAGACCAACAGAAAGTACTACGAATGGAAATCCTATTAGTAAGTTATTCACAAGATGCATATGCAAAAATTAGAAATGCATGTTCTTCAAGATATAGAATTCACATATTTTATGTTAGATATATTCATAATATTGCACAAAAATCAAATACATGAAGTCTTAAATAGATTTAATAGGTATTGTGAACAAACTCACTTCAGGATGAAAATAGAAAATAATCCACAAATTAATTTTCAGTTTGTAACACTTCACAGAAAGGATAACCAGATATTTACTAAATGGTTTACAAAGCCATATTATGTGGCCACTTCTTTGAATTATTTATCTACACATTCTCCTACAATGCAAAATGCAGCTAATTTGACGGACAGAAATTTATCATCAACATATTTCCACTCCATGAAATTGAAAAAAATTTCTTAAATCTTAGTTTTAAATAATTATTTAGTTAAATACATAAACAAAACAATAAAAGACAAACTAATAAAGATAAATAATGTGAAGCAACAAGAAATTAATAATGATGAAGTACCTGCTATTGTGGACAATAAGAAGATGATATGCCATACTCCCTCAGATAAACAAAACAAGTAGGGAAGATTTAAAAACAGATTTGAAATAAAAGTTGTTAGAGGTCTGTTTCCTGATCTCAATGCAATAGCAATGAGAGACCATATTTATGTTTTTTAACAAGAATGACACCTTTTGGTGAGTTTCTGAAGGGCTTGAACATGGGTAGAATCAGTGCCCATCATTTTTATATCTATGTACTTTTTATACCACCACATCATTTTTATATTTTAAATGTGATAGCATTCAGAAACCTGTCAATTGAAACTGAAGCCTATGAAGAAATAAATGTTTAAAAAAAAGAAAAGCATCATGAAAATATAGTGAACACATTACAGTTTTTATAATTCAATGTCTGTCACAAAATTGAAGGTCAAAAAGAAAATAAGAATAATACATTTGTAGATAAAAGGGAAGACAACACTTTTCTCAAAGTTTTCAACTTTATTCAGGATGTCTTAAGCTTCAACATATTTTATATAGTTTTTAAATTGTGAAATATGTATGGACATAATCATTATTATCATAGTCGTCAATTTAGTTCATCTTTTCAAAAACACTGTATGCACGATAGTGCTGGTGCGATTGTGGGTTTCATTAGGGTAGAGAAAAATCTTGCAGAGATTTCCTATGAAAATGTATTTATCTCTGGCTATCTCTGACTAGAAAAAGTTTAATGTCAACCAGGTAACAAAACTGATCTAAGGAAAAAAATATCTTGAAATGACTTTTGAATCCTTTCCATTGTAAAGATTTGATTCTTTTGCATGTTTTAAATTAATTTTGAGTATTTTATGACAAGAAATTCCAAATTAGGCACATTAGGCACTGTCATGACAAATACATCAAAGGTAATTGTAAAGAAACAAGTTACTCGTGCAGAGATTTCTATCACTATAACAGAGCTAAGCTGTTTTGGGAGATACATATCTATCCTCTTAGAAAATATCATGCTTCTAGTTCCTATTTCAGCCAATGTTCAGGTTAAAAATAGGTTAATAAGCAATTTTGAAATTTCTTTAAGAAGTACTTTAAGAGAAAGATTCCAGATAAATCTTCAATGAGAAAGAGAAATCTGTTACTTCAGTTCAATAAGGTAGTGCACAAGACTAGAGATATCATGAAAGAAGTTTAAAGAGCTTCATTGAAGTAATTTACTGATAATACTACTTATTTTTGTGTATGATTTACAGCATTTGTGTATATTTCACTGGTTATAAGTGCATAATGTCTGCATATTGTGAAGATTTTAAGTACATATACATCCATCTTCTGGTTATGAAATATTCACATAAATGGGTTACCTCTTAAATTATGAAAAGGCCAATTTCAGAGACATTTCATACAAATGGTTGGAAATGAAGGTTGGAATATCTCCACCACACTGTGTATCATTTTCAGCCTTTAAAATCAACTTGGACTGACTAGACAAAATAATATGACATGAGATTATCATTTAGTTACATTTAATGAAATGATTTTTGTCAATGTTTCATTGGGAGTTGGAGTTGGTCTTTGGGAAAAATAACACCATGTAACAAAAAAAACCTTTTTGCTTGTTTAAGTGAATTTTATGCTTGTTTTGGATGAATTAGGTCACAACTAAACTACACTGCATAGTCCTACTTTTATATAATGTTCTTTGCTTTTTATTCCCAATTATATGAAATTAATTGGTTAAAATGATATTAGCTAAGAATATTTTTTCTATGAGATGAATAAACAGTTCAACTGTGTGTTATCTGTTTCATATTCTCATAATTGATTTATAATGGCATATTTCCGTTGTTGAAAGCATAATCCAGACTTTTTTTATGTGTGAGGTATCTTCCTGCGATCGAAAGCAGTAAAGCATAGAATAAAGGATGCTAAAGTAATCTGCTTAGCACACAGTTCATATTTTGGTATTCCTGTGGGAGACTAAGAAAAGATTTGGGGACCACATGTTGAACGTGTGTGTTGCAGATCAACTCTCGAGGCCTGGTATAGAGGAGAAAACGGAAAAATGAAATTTGGTGTACCTAGAATTTGGCAAGAACCAACAGATCCTCTCCAACTGTTATTTCTATATTACCTCCCTTCCATATTAAGTTTGGAGTCATCAAGCAACTTTTAAAGGCATTAGATACAACACAGATGCAACGAAGTACCTCCAGAATGTGTTCCCCAAACTATCAGAAGCTAAGATAAAGGGAGGATTTTTTGTTGGCCCCCCAGTGAAAAATTTACTTCGTGATGACGCATTCATTAGCACGCTTCTTCCAGTTCGACGAAAGGTCTGGAAGAGCTTTGGAGATGTTGTGAATGGTTTCCTAGGTAATCACAAGAGTGGACAATCACAGGGTTGCGATATAAGGTGGCAGGGGTGTGGTTGAAGAACTACAAATCAATGGGGTGCAGAATGTCTCTAAAGTTGCATGTACTCCACTCGCATCTGGATGTTTTTAAGCCTCATATGGGTGCATATTCAGAGGAACATGGAGAAAGGTTCCATCAGGATTTGTTTGAAAGAAGGTATCAGTGACAGTATAACGAGAGAATGCTTGGTGATTATGTCTGGGGACTGATTAGAGAGTGATGTAACGTACAAGAGGAAATTTAGGAAAACAACACATTTTAAGCACATTGTTCATAATTTCATGTACTTTAACAATTTTGTCATATATATTTACTGCATTTACATTTTTTCAAACATTGTTTTTAAGAATTTATTTGGTTTTGTTTAATGGGTAAACGTAAATGAGCATTTATTGTTTCAAATACATGTATTCTCCTAAAATTAAGAAAATCGATGTCATTTCCCTAAAAACAATTTCCCGTGGGCAAAATTGCGTTTACATAGTGTTTTGAAACACACTCCATCAGAAACAACAACAAAATTAACTTAAACAAAATTTTGTTACATGGTGTAGTCTGCATTGTGCAGTGTCATTCAGCATGTTGCTTCAACTTCTGCTAAGCTACTACTGCTAGTAATAATGATGATGATAATAATAATAATAATTAACAATACAGGCCCAATCACCTGGCATTTTTGTTGCATTACTTCACGAAAAATTTGTAGTATTTCTGTTACAGAAACCATTTGAACATTACGCTCATGAAATGTTCATTCAATGGTAATTTGCACTGCAAATAAAGCTCTTAAAATACAAACTTATGAACAATAACTTCAGAAACTTCGTCTTCATTCAATCAAGGAAGCAACATGGGGAGTAAATAGAAACATAAAATTGCAAGGGCTGCCAGGGCAATCATGAATCAAAAAATGTTTAACTTTGTTATATATTTTTAGGTGTCTAATATTTTGGGCAAAGTAAAATAAAGAATTGTTCAGCAATTTTAACTAAGCTTCTTGAAGATATGCTTACTTAGATGAACTTGATTTGTTTTTTGTCTAAACTATAGAGGGTGTAACAATTATAAAGAAAATTCACAAAACATACCTGACATCATTTACTTTCAATTCGAATTTTCGCTCACAGAGTTCTGCTTTGACAGCAAACAGTGTTGACAAAACTTCATCAGTGAAGCCCGTCAAATGTCCTTTGGAAATATTAGATGTCTGTGGCGGAGGACTCTGCAACAAATCCTCGGCGATCGTCAAGGCGTACGGATTTTTGCGACGGTTGTGTTGTCGAGATTCCGGCCTCGTGTCAGCAGCATAAGGATACCTAAACAAAAGTCTGTCTCCTTTGCTGTCACTTTTTACTAGGATGATGTTTAATGGGTTGGGATCCACGGCCTTTTGAGGGTACATTGTTTTAAATAATTCTATAATTTTTTATGTTTTCAATTATCGTTAAAACCAAAACAATCAAAGTTCCTCGGCAGTGATTCCAGGTTAAAAAAAAAAAGTTCACATCATAACCTCAAACTTTCGCCCTGCTTTCGCCACTGACACAAAGCGGCTCACACAAAGTTGTCAAACCTCGACTGGCCCGGCTGGCCTCATGCAACTGTTATGCAACTCATCGTCGCAGGATTCTACGATTGTGGGAGTCGCATGCATGGATAAGTGGGCGTCAAGTCGCATGCATGTGTTGCATGGTTCGGTAACAAACTACAATCTGCCTTTTCAAATTAGTGATCGTTCAGAAATCTCTGAATTTTCGAAAATTTCAAAGATTAACATTTTTTTATCACCTCCACAAACAATATATTCAAGAAAGGAAAAATCTTATCAAAGACGACGGTCTAAGGCCCGCAACAGACTACGCCGAGGAATGTGTTTCCAGAAATGTGCGACGAGAAATGTGGAAAATCGAAACAAGGGACTCTTATGGACCCCCACACACCTGAAAGAGTTTCCTCGTTCGCCTCTGCAGAGGCGAAAGAGTTCCTCGCTCGAGTCGGTCGGGGAGCGAGTTTTCTCGGACACATTTCTACTTCTTCACTTGTTATACGACATTTGGGCGTTCGCTGCCGTAGGACAACACCAAACAGTGCATAGAACTGAGTGAGGTTCTAATGTTTGGCAGTAGAAGATGCGATAAACTACCAGTTTTTTAATTGTTTTCTTGAATTTTCTCTTAAAACGGAAATGAACACGTAAAAACTTGTAAGGAAGATATTATTTGTGTGAAATCCGCTCATAATGAGTAATATAAAAATAAAAAATTGAAGCAAGAAACTTGAAAGGGTATTTTGAAAGAATTGAATTAATTTATTACTTTTCTTAATTGGTATTTATGAATGAATTTATTAATTGTGAATTTTATTATGAATTATTTTATCATTATCTATTCATTATTCAACCAACAAATATAGTAAACCAGAGCATGGTAGAGATTACGGAGTTCAAGAAAATTTGCTGATGTACAACTTCTCCCTTATACGTCACTTAACTTCTTGTGTTTTTACATTAAATAATGATTTGTATACAATGTAGTAGTGTGTTTCTCTCTAGGTTCGAACTCGTTAAACAAATGATTTACGATTATTGTAACAAAACAAGGATATCACGAGTAAAAATGACATAAGAGCATTTAATAAAATAAGAAATGGGACTCTCAGATGATCTCATAGCTAAACTGCGGCCATCACTCTCGGCTTGTGGCACATAAAGGCATTTCCAGACATTGAATAACCTCTTTGTAGTGTGTGGACGCAGCCTCGCCGGCTTATTTCCACATTTCTCGTCGCACATTTCTCGCAACGCATTCCTCGGTGTAGTCTGTTGCGGCCCTAATTCACTTCTCCCCATAGCTCGTCACACGCAGTTTTTAACTGTTTTTGACGTAAATAAATAAATAAATAAATACACGATGGAAAACTATACAACACCGCGGCCTTGAGTCAATGCGGCAGTCAATGAGTTCTCTATCCATTGAACAAAAGCGAGGAACGAGTGGTGATGATAACATGGGCATTCGATTTAGTAGATTGAATGAGAATGGTACGTTTTTATTAATAAATTGAAAAAAGTATTTGGGCATAATGCATGGGAAACTATGCTTTTGAAAGGCCCAAGGCTGATTTATATAAATCGCTTAGGCCGAAGGTGATTACTCGTGTTTAGTGTTTCCGGGCACGTCATAGGTTCCGTAAGTGAAGTGCATGTTTTATCATAAGAGGAGGTGGTGATTGGCGGCTGGGTGGTGAAATCCGCGCCGATCTACACGTCGGTTGACGGTTTTTTTCTATTCAGGTATCTCCCTCCAGCGGGACAATTCCCCAGGCAGTGCGGAACAAGTTCTATACTGCGATTTTTCTAAATTTGCCCCTCAAGGCCCGTCTTCACGATGGAATTTGTCACGGTGTTTCGCAACCTTGTCAGTTGTGCCGCCAGATATCGCATGATCGCGACCGTATCAAGCAGTGCGACTTCTAGCGGCACGAGGTAGAAAGAAGCGAAATGCCGTGAGATATTCCATCGTGACCATAGGGGCTTGAGGGGCCCCGAAAAATCGCACTATAAGCTGCCGGCGTGTGGTAATGTAGTGTATGCAAGTGTAAATTGTGTATAAGTAAGGGATAAGATGAGCAAGGAAAGATCATTCGCAGTCCGTGGCCCGTTTGTTACACTACTGCTCCAGTATTCACATGGCGTTAATAGAAGAAAATACGGAAAACTATCGATCAGTATAATAATAATAATAATAATAATAATAATAATAATAATAATAATAATAATAATAATAATTACGCACAAATGTGCACTATCGATCAGTATAGCAGCCCGCCAGAATTCTCCTCCAGACAGCGTCTGAATTCGACGTAGCTATCTAGCTATTGTCGAAAATCCTGCCACACCGTCGGGACTCGAACCCTAGTAGCCTTCTAACCCCTAGTAACCATCGTCTCGTCACCAACTATACTTCGGTTTTTCTTTCTTGGCGCGTGAGGGTATGTCATCAAAATGGAATATATCATGGTATTTCGCGTCGTTCTCCGTTGTGCCGCTAGGATTCGCATGATCGTCAGCACTGCTCAATATGTGGAGATCATGTGGCTCCTAGCGGCACAACCGAGAACAACGTGAAATACCGTGAGATATTCCATTTTGATCACACACCCCCAAGCGCCAAGAAAGAACAAACGGAGTATAGACAAGCGTAGCGATCAGGGCCGGCGGAAGAGGTGCGTACGGTAGGGTAGTACTACCCACGCGAAAATATTCCAGATGGGTAAATATTAGGGGGTGGATTTTGATGACCTAAAACATCGCCAAAAATGATCAATAAAGTGCTGTTAAAATGTTTTAAAAATGCCTTAAAAGCGAAGAAAAATTTGATGAAACCCAATTCAGATAAACAACTCAATCAGTTGGATACGCTACTGATGTAATAGAGGGTTCTTCTATTCAAGTGAACTCAACATGCAAACTTTGGGTTTGGACTGGTATTTACCAGAAAACCTGTCTTTAGTTATTACGAAATCCGCTGAACTCACAATGGCTCTGATAGGCGCCACAGAAATCTTAGATTACGTACTCACAACGGCTGGCATTAGAATGTCTGAGCGAAGAAATCGAATAGGCTACTCAGGAATTCTACGGAGAACATTTTCTGCATCTCTTAAATATTATTTGAAGTAAGTACCATTAAAATAATATTAAAATCGATGAAATCAGCAAAAAAGTACACCAAAATAACGGAGAAGGAGGAAAATGACTATTTACTCGAAATCGACGAAAAATGCAAATAAAATGACATAAAATCGTGTCATTTCCTTTTGTCATAACATAAAATTAATTTCTACACTAAACGACAGTGTTCTAAAGTGAAAATAGAAAAATGACATTTCATTAAAATCCAACCCCTAAAAATTACCCATCTGGAATTTTAACAAAAAGTGAAGAAAAAATTCAAGTTAACATATTTATTACCACCATCAAACTGGTGAAAATATTATTTTTGAAATCGACCAAAAACATTATTCAATATTCAAACTTCGCGCGCAGTTGTGACCTCGCGAAATATGTTGATGGCTAGCTGGTTGTGTCCGTTGGTATTCGAAAGAACCGATAATGGACCGGTTTAATGTTCGAGGGTTCCGAGGTAAACGAGGGAAAGACAAAGCTGACAATGATCTTTCAGTGAAGCGCGAGAGAGAAGGACGCTGCAGCCTGCGAGTACATTGGACTTAACCTCGAAAAATGCTAATGAAAAACCGAAAAGTTTTAAAATGGACGTAGAAGTGGTCCCTTCTGTTGCTGACAAGTAGAAATTATAAAGAAATTAATTATCAATATATTTAAATAAATTATTAATTAAAAATGTTAAATAAACTACATATTTTATACCGTATCGTGTTTTTCCGAGAAAACGTAAATACAATACAAAATTACATGACACCCCACCCATGGTACTACCCATTTGAAATTTATACGTTTCGCGGAATCTGGAAGCGAAGCTTTACTAACCTAAGGCGTACTTCACGTAAGGACTTATTACTATAATCTCCATGCGACTGTTAATAACGGGAAATAATAAATTTCGACAGATTGCAGTTTGTAGTTGTAGTTCTGTTCTTAAGATTAGGGAGGCGTTTTGAACATATTCACTTGATCCAGTTAGCATTTGACGCCACTGTTTCGACATTTATATTCCCTCGTAAATAATGCGTCATGGAACAACTACCATAAGATTTTCTTTTGCATCGAAGAGACTTTTTCGAAGAAAATTTTTCATCGAAGAGACTATATAACGCGACAGTTGCTTAAGATGAGCACATGCACTTTATGATCAGAGAGTATAACATGGGTGAACTCTTCTTGTTTAAATCAGTTTCAGCCAATAGCCTTCAGAAATCAGTAAGCACATTTCGGCGGGAATTTTAAATGTCTCTCGATTAAATCACTCGCGATTATCATCCCGAGTAATAGATACAGACATTGAAAACTATATTTTAAGTACTGCTTAAAAGGGGTAATCTTTATCTTTTACAAAAAAAAATTTCCCGTTCAAGAATTTCGTTTATCGGCAATCGAAGAAACATAGACATATCTGTGTGCACACACATGCACCGACACTGCATCATGTTTATTAAACAATTATGATGATGATAATAATAATAATAATAATAATAATAATAATAATAATAATAATAATAATAATAATAATAATCTTGTGTAATAGATATCTAGTATTTCAGGTAATTTTGGGACCAGCCAAGAACATCGACAAGGGGTCGCTTGAGATAGCAGTAGGGTCATTCGATTCAAAAAAGTATGTTTCTTGATCTCGATATCTTTAAATTCAATGATATTGCAGTGTCTAATTTTCTCTGCCCCCAAATATGATTCTGTCACACTTTTTATGTTGCATGTGCCGTAGTAACTTAGCAATAAGCATTTGGAATCGTCATTTTCTTTCTCTCTTACTCATAATGCTTCTTCAAGCAACCCCTTTCTTTCGGGTGTGCGGCAGACCGTGTGGCCTAACGGATAAAGCATCGGACTTCAGATACGTAAAGTGCGAGTTCTCTCTCTCTCTCTTTTACTGTTACTGCTATTTCAAACAGCCACTTTCTCACTTCCTAGCCGCAGACCGTGTGGCCTAATAGATAAGGACTGGAGAATCGGATTCGAAATTTGGAGATTCGAGTCCGCCAATGTCGTTTGCGTATTTTTTACTTTTCTCTTATTATTACTGCTGGTTTATGCAACCCCTTTCCCAGCTCTGCGATGCAAGCCGTATGCCGAAATGGACAAGGCGCACACCTTAGGGTCTAATGATTCGACTCCTGTCTCAATCGCTTATCCTTCTTTCGTACTGTTACAGTGTTATTCCATACAAAACATAAAGTTTATGACTGTGAGCTTCCAGATAATTTTGTTTTGTAATAAATATTAATGCCTTTTCAACCAAAAGTTAAACTGCCAAATGGTAGAAATGTTTTTACTGCTATTGTTAGCACATTTTTCTCAGCGGCGAATAAAGTTCCTGTGACATCCGCCCATCTGGGCACTCTTTGTGGCATTCCGCCAAATTATGGGAGTTCCATGCTGCACTAGTGTGTTATGGGGGCGCGAACACAAAATTCGCGCGTCTCACTTAAAAAATAATTTACTTCATTAATTAAGAAAATTAATTAATCATTGTTCCCACGCGCCTCTACGCATGGAACGCCCTCTTCCGCCATGCGGCTTCAGCCACGCCGCCGCCGGCGACGGGCATCATCATCATCATCATCATCATCATCGCCACCGCCCCCGCCGCCGCCGGGGCCGGCGCTGCTGCTGCTGCCACACCACCACCAACACCAACACCGTCGCCGCCCTTATCGCCCCCACCTCCGTCCGTCCGTCCGCCCCCCCCGGCCACCCAGCCACCCCTTCCACGCTCCCGGTGACATTTCTCGGGGCGGTGGACAGATCAGGCGTGGCCAAAGGAGAGTGCGAGGCTAGGACGGATCGGGGAGTGCAGAGGGCAGCTTATCGCTCGACACGGGACTGCTCAAAAACTTTGACGTGAAGCATTCCCGTCAGCACAGAGCATTTTTCTATGTGCATTAAAACCCTCTACTAGACAGCTATGTAAAAAGGAGGAGCTGTGGTACTATGAGAAGAGTCTAGTTTGAAAAATCTAGGCATGTGTGCCTCGTTGGCTTCAATACATTCTGCAATGGTTACACTAATTAAATTTTCTTACTGTATCAATCAGGTAGCCTAGACTAGTCAGTGTACCTTTCATTTTGTGTTATCATAGCAAAGAAAGAGTTTTGTGAAATTGGTAAAGTTTTTTGTATTCTTTGACAGCTGCCAATAACGTTTTCTCCAAAAATAGACGTAAAGTAAATGAAAAAATATGATGGAAAACATATATTGCATAGCAGTAAAATGAGAGATATACCTTTGTAAACATAAGTTATGATATTTTAAATATATAATGTATTAATTCGAATGTATTAAATAAATATGAACAATAAAATAAACAAATATATATTACTCAAAATTCGACATATTTTTAAGGGTGTAGCAAACCATATGGGATAATGAATAAGACGTCGGATTTCGGATCCGAAGATTAGAGGTTCCAACCTGCCACTGTCGCTCCCTTTCTGTTACTATCTCTCCAAATTTGGATGCATTTTCAAGCAACCCCAAACTGCGCGCCGCGGCAGACCATGTGGCCTACTGAAAAAGGCGTCGGACTTCGGATCCGAAGATTGCAGGTACGAGTCCTGTCACGGTCGCACTCTTTCTTTTACTTTCACTCCAACTCTGTCAGCATTTTTAAGGAACACCACTCTGCGCACAGAGGAAAACCGTGTGGCCAAATAGATAAAGGCCGCTCCACAATAGCCCGTGGACGGGAACGGCAACGCGAACGCGGACGCAAAGAAAGTTGAAAGGCGGACATCTCAGGCAGGCGTTCACAACACAACGGGAACGCAAAGCTTGACGGGAACGGGAACGCGAAAGATGGTCAACATTTATCTCGCCCCGGGAACGAGAAGCCTCTCGACCAATGAGAGTACAGCAAATGGAGGCAAAGCTTTCCAGCTGGTCGAGCGCGCGGCCTGCGCGCGAAACTGGTCTGGAGCGGTGTTGAGGTTACAGCGTGGATTTGCGAGGTTAGGGTTTGAAAGGGATTTAGTTAGTCGTAGTTGAATTGTTTTAGTTCTTTTTAGTGATTTCAGTATTGATCGTTTTCTTTTCATATTAATATATAGAATTAAAATTTCCCACAAAATAATTTTTGGTTTCGTTTAAGTACATTGGAGTTTTTTGTTTATTGATTAAAATTTCTTTACTTGCATTTTCCATAAGTTCTTAGTAGTTTTTGCACTTTTTAATTCTGATGAATTATTTTTTTAATTAATATTCTTTCGTTAAAGTATTCATTATTAATAATACCACACGCAAAAAACTGACAGATGGCAAAGCGAAGAGTGAACAGAGTAGCTCAGCTAGGAGTACTTTGGTTTCGGCGACTCTTTCCTGAAGTAATCGTTTTTGCCGCTACAGGTTCATAGCGCTATTCATCATCCCGTCGGCGTTTATTGTGAAGCGCACGTCCCTCGCGTTCCCGTTCCCGTCCTCGCCTTCGCGTTGCCGTTCCCGATCGCGGGCTATTGTAGAGCAGCCTTAAGGCGTCGCACTTCGGATCCGAAGATTGAAGGGTCGAGTCCTGTCACGGTCGAAAGATTCTCACACACTGGGTCTGACTTTTCAAGGAACACCACTCTGCGCACAGCGAAAGATCGTGTGGCCTAATGGATAAAGCTTGGGACTTCGGATCCTATGATTGCAGTTTCGAGTCCTGTCACGGGAGCAACGAATCTTTTACTTTCTCTCCAACTGTGTCTGCATTTTCAAGAAAACCCATCTGGAAAAGGCGGCAGACTGTGTGGCCTAATGGATAAGGCGTCGGACTTCGGATTCGAAGGTTGCAAGTTCGAGTCTTGCCGCGGTCTCACCGTATCTTTTACTTTCTCTCACACTGTGTCTATATTTTCAAGAAACCCCTTTCAGCACTGCGGCAGACCGTGTGGCCTAATGGATAAGGCGTCGGATTTCGGATCCGAAGAATGCAGGTTCGAGTCCTGTCACGGTCGCAACGTATCTTTTACATTCTCCCCGACTGTGTCTACATTTTACACAAACCCCCTCTAGACATTACGGCAGACCATGTGGCCTAATGGATAAGGCGTCGTACTTCGGACCCGAAGATTGCAGTTTCGAGTCTTGTCACGGTCGCAACGAATCTATTACTTTCTCATCCACTGTGTCTGACTTTTCAAGAAACCCCATCTGTGCAAAGCGGCAGACCGTGTGGCCTAATGGATAAGGCGTCGGAATTCGGATCCGAAGATTGCAGGTTCGAGTCCTGTCACGGTCGCAACATATCTTTTACATTCTCCCCGACTGTGTCTATATTTAATGAAACCCCCTCAGGGCACTGCGGTAGGCCGTGTGGCCTAATGGATAAGGCGTCGGACTTCGGATCCGAAGATTGCAGGTTCGAGTCCTGTCACGGTCGCAACATATCTTTTACATTCTCCCCGACTGTGTCTAAATTTTATGAAACCCCCTCAGGGAACTGCGGCAGACCGTGTGGCCTAATGGATAAACCGTCGGACTTCGGATCCGAAGATTGCAGGTTGGAGTCCTGTCACTGTCGCAACATATCTTTTACATTCTCCCCGAATGTGTCTACATTTTATGAAACCCCCTCAGGGCACAGCGGCAGACCGTGTGGCCTAATGGAAAAGGCGTCGCACTTCGGATCAGAAGAATGCAGGTTCGAGTCCTGTCACGGTCGCAACATATCTTTACATTCTCCCCGACTGTGTCTACATCTTATGAAACCCCCTTAGGGCACTACGGCAGACCGTGTGGCCAAATGGATGAGGCGTCGGTCTTCGGATCCGGAGATTGCATGTTTAAGTCCTGTCACGGTCGCAATGTATCTTTTGAATTCTCCCCGACTGTGTCTTCATTTAATGAAACCCCCTCAGGTCACTGCGGCAGACAGTGTGGCCTAATGGATAAGGCGTCGGACTTCGGATCCGAAGATTGCAGGTTCGAGTCCTGTCACGGTCGCAACATATCTTTTACATTCTCCCCGACTGTGTCTACATTTTATGAAACCCCCTCAGGGCACTGCGGCAGACCGTGTGGCCTAATGGATAAGGCGTCGGACTTCGGATCCGAAGATTGCAGGTTCGAATCCTGTCACGGTCGCAACATATCTTTTACATTCTCCCCGACTGTGTCTACATCTTATGAAACCCCCTTAGGGCACTGCGGCAGACCGTGTGGCCTAATGGATGAGGCGTCGGTCTTCGGATCCGGAGATTGCATGTTTGAGTCCTGTCACGGTCGCAATGTATCTTTTAAATTCCCCCCCGACTGTGTCTTCATTTAATGAAACCCCCTCGGGTCACTCCGGGAGACGGTGTGGCCTAATGGATGAGGCGTCGGTCTTCGGATCCGGAGATTGCATGTTTGAGTCCTGTCACGGTCGCAATGTATCTTTTAAATTCCCCCCCGACTGTGTCTTCATTTAATGAAACCCCCTCGGGTCACTCCGGGAGACGGTGTGGCCTAATGGATGAGGCGTCGGTCTTCGGATCCGGAGATTGCATGTTTGAGTCCTGTCACGGTCGCAATGTATCTTTTAAATTCCCCCCCGACTGTGTCTTCATTTAATGAAACCCCCTCGGGTCACTCCGGGAGACGGTGTGGCCTAATGGATGATGCGTCGGTCTTCGGATCCGGAGATTGCATGTTTGAGTCCTGTCACGGTCGCAATGTATCTTTTAAATTCCCCCCCGACTGTGTCTTCATTTAATGAAACCCCCTCGGGTCACTCCGGGAGACGGTGTGGCCTAATGGATGAGGCGTCGGTCTTCGGATCCGGAGATTGCATGTTTGAGTCCTGTCACGGTCGCAATGTATCTTTTAAATTCCCCCCCGACTGTGTCTTCATTTAATGAAACCCCCTCGGGTCACTCCGGGAGACGGTGTGGCCTAATGGATAAGGCGTCGGACTTCGGATCCGAAGATTGCAGGTTCGTGTCATGTCACGGTCGCAACGTAACTTTTACATTCTCCCCGACTGTGTCTTCATGATCACGAAACTCCCTCTGGACACAGCGGCAGACCGTGTGGCTTAAAAATTAAGGCGTCGGACTTCGGTTCCGAAGATTGCAGGTTCGAATGCTGTCACGGTCGCAACGTATCTTTTACATTCTCCCCGACTGTGTCCATATTTTCAAGAAACCCCCTTCCGGGAACTGAAGCAGACTGTGTGGCCTAATGGATATGGCGTCGGATTTCGGATCCGAAGGTTGCAGGTTCGAGTCCTGTCACCGTCGCCACATGTCTTTTACATTCTTTCCGACTGTGTCTTCATTTTATGAAATCCCTTCAGGGCACTGCGGCAGACCGTGTGGCCTAATGGATAAGGCGTCGGACTTCGGATCCGAAGATTGCAGGTTCGAGTCCTGTCACGGTCGCAACATATCTTTTATATTCTCCCCGACTGTGACTTCATTTTATGAAACCCCCTCAGGGCACTGCGGCAGACCGTGTGGCCTAATGGATAAGGCGTCGGTCTTCAGATTCGAAGATTGCAAGTTAGAGTCCTGACACGGTCGCAATGTATCTTTTACATTCTTCCCGACTGTGTCTACATTTTCAAGAAACCCCTCTCTGGACGCTGCGGAATATCGTGTGGCCTAATGGATAAGGCGTCGGACTTCGGATCCGAAGATTGCAGGTTCGAGTCCTGTCACGGTCGCAACATATCTTTTACATCTCCCCGACTGTGTCTACATTTTATGAAACCCCCTCAGGGCACTGCGGCAGAACCGTGTGGCCTAATGGACAAACCGTCGGACTTCGGATCCGAAGATTGCAGGTTGGAGTCCTGTAACTGTCGCCAACCATATCTTTTACATTCTCCCCCCCGACTGTGTCTACATTTTATAGAAACCCCCTCAGGGCACTGATTGCAGACCGTGTGGCCTAATGGAAAGGCGTCGCACTTCGGATCCGAAGATGCAGGTTCGAGTCCTGTCACGGTCTCGCAACATATCTTTTACATTCTCCCCGACTGTGTCTACATTTTATGAAACCCCCTCAGGGCACTGCGACAGACCGTGTGGCCTAATGGATAAACCGTCGGACTTCGGATCCGAAGATTGCAGGTTCGAGTCCTGTCACGGTCGCAATGTATCGTTTACATTCGCCCCGACTGTGTCTATATTTTCAAGAAACCCTTCAGGGCCCGTACGGCAGACAGTGTGGTGTAATGGATATGACGTGCGATTCCGGATCCGAAGATTGCAGTTTTCGAGTCCTGTCACAGTCGCAACATATCTATTACATTCTCCCCGACTGTGTCTACATTTTATGAAACCCCGTCAGGGCACTGCGGCAGACCGTGTGGCCTAATGGATAAGGCTTCGGTCTTCGGATCCGAAGATTGAAGGTTCGAGTCCTGTCACTGTCGCAACATATCTTTTATATTCTCCCCCGACTGTGACTTCATTTTATGAAACCCCCTCAGGGCACTGCGGCAGACCGTGTGGCCTAATGGAAAGGCGTCGGTCTTCGGATCTGAAGATTGCAAGTTAGAGTCCTGACACGGTCGCAATGTATCTTTTACATTCTCCCCGAATGTGTCTACATTTTCAAGAAACCCCTCTCTGGACGCTGCGGAAGATCGTGTGGCCTAATGGATAAGGCGTCGGACTTCGGATCCGATGATTGCAGGTTCGTGTCATGTCACGGTCGCAACATATCTTTTACATTCTCTCCAACTGTGTCTTCATTTTATGAAATCCCTTCAGGGCACTGCGGCAGACCGTGTGGCCTAATGGACAAGGCGTCGGACTTCGGATCCGAAGATTGCAGGTTCGAGTCCTGTCACGGTCGCAACATATCTTTTACATTCTTCCCGACTGTGTCTACATTCTATGAAACCCCCTCAGGGCACTGCGGCAGACCGTGTGGCCTAATGGATAAACCGTCGGACTTCGGATCCGAAGATTGCAGGTTCGAGTCCTGTCACTGTCGCAACATATCTTTTACATTCTCCCCGACTGTGTCTACATTTTATGAAACCCCCTCAGGGCACTGCGGCAGACCGTGTGGCCTAATGGAAAAGGCGTCGCACTTCGGATCCGAAGATTGCAGGTACGAGTCTTGTCAAGGCCGCAACATATCTTTTACATTCTCCCCGACTGTGTCTACATTTTATGAAACCCCCTCAGGCACTGCGGCAGACGTGTGGCCTAATGGATAACCGTCGGATTTCGTATCCGAAGATTGCAGGTTCGAGTCCTGTCACGGTCGCAATGTATCGTTTATATTCGCCCCGACTGTGTCTATATTTTCAGAAACCCTCAGGCCGTGGCGGCAGACCCTGTGGTGTAAGGATAAGACGTGGACTCCGGATCCGAGATTGCAGGTTCGAGTCCTGTCACAGTCGCAACATATCTTTTACATTCTCCCCGAATGTGTCTACATTTTACCAACCCCCTCAGGGCACTGCGGCAGACCGTGTGGCCTAATGGATAAGGGCGTCGGAACTTCGGATCCGAAGATTGCAGGTTCGAGTCCTGTCACGGTCGCAACGTATCTTTTACATTCTCCCCGACTGTGTCTACATTTTAAGAAACCCCCTCAGGGCACTGCGGCAGACCGTGTGGCCTAATGGATAAGGCGTCGGACTTCGGATCCGAAGATTGCAGGTTCGAGTCCTGTCACGGTCGCAACGTATCTTTTACATTCTCCCCGACTGTGTCTACATTTTCAAGAAACCCCCTCTGGGCACTGCGGCAGACCGTGTGGCCTAATGGATAAGGCGTCGGACTTCGGATCCGAAGATTGCAGGTTCGAGTCCTGTCACGGTCGCAACGTATCTTTTACATTCTCCCCGACTGTGTCTACATTTTCAAGAAACCCCCTCAGGGCACTGCGGCAGACCGTGTGGCCTAATGGATAAGGCGTCGGACTTCGGATCCGAAGATTGCAGGTTCGAGTCCTGTCACGGTCGCAACGTATCTTTTACATTCTCCCCGACTGTGTCTACATTTTATGAAACCCCCTCAGGGCACTGCGGCAGACCGTGTGGCCTAATGGATAAGGCGTCGGACTTCGGATCCGAAGATTGCAGGTTCGAGTCCTGTCACGGTCGCAACGTATCTTTTACATTCTCCCCGACTGTGTCTACATTTTAAGAAACCCCCTCAGGGCACTGCGGCAGACCGTGTGGCCTAATGGATAAGGCGTCGGACTTCGGATCCGAAGATTGCAGGTTCGAGTCCTGTCACGGTCGCAACGTATCTTTTACATTCTCCCCGACTGTGTCTACATTTTAAGAAACCCCCTCAGGGCACTGCGGCAGACCGTGTGGCCTAATGGATAAGGCGTCGGACTTCGGATCCGAAGATTGCAGGTTCGAGTCCTGTCACGGTCGCAACGTATCTTTTACATTCTCCCCGACTGTGTCTACATTTTAAGAAACCCCCTCAGGGCACTGCGGCAGACCGTGTGGCCTAATGGATAAGGCGTCGGACTTCGGATCCGAAGATTGCAGGTTCGAGTCCTGTCACGGTCGCAACGTATCTTTTACATTCTCCCCGACTGTGTCTACATTTTAAGAAACCCCCTCAGGGCACTGCGGCAGACCGTGTGGCCTAATGGATAAGGCGTCGGACTTCGGATCCGAAGATTGCAGGTTCGAGTCCTGTCACGGTCGCAACGTATCTTTTACATTCTCCCCGACTGTGTCTACATTTTCAAGAAACCCCCTCAGGGCACTGCGGCAGACCGTGTGGCCTAATGGATAAGGCGTCGGACTTCGGATCCGAAGATTGCAGGTTCGAGTCCTGTCACGGTCGCAACATATCTTTTACATTCTCCCCGACTGTGTCTACATTTTAAGAAACCCCCTCAGGGCACTGCGGCAGACCGTGTGGCCTAATGGATAAGGCGTCGGACTTCGGATCCGAAGATTGCAGGTTCGAGTCCTGTCACGGTCGCAACGTATCTTTTACATTCTCCCCGACTGTGTCTACATTTTAAGAAACCCCCTCAGGGCACTGCGGCAGACCGTGTGGCCTAATGGATAAGGCGTCGGACTTCGGATCCGAAGATTGCAGGTTCGAGTCCTGTCACGGTCGCAACGTATCTTTTACATTCTCCCCGACTGTGTCTACATTTTCAAGAAACCCCCTCAGGGCACTGCGGCAGACCGTGTGGCCTAATGGATAAGGCGTCGGACTTCGGATCCGAAGATTGCAGGTTCGAGTCCTGTCACGGTCGCAACGTATCTTTTACATTCTCCCCGACTGTGTCTACATTTTCAAGAAACCCCCTCAGGGCACTGCGGCAGACCGTGTGGCCTAATGGATAAGGCGTCGGACTTCGGATCCGAAGATTGCAGGTTCGAGTCCTGTCACGGTCGCAACGTATCTTTTACATTCTCCCCGACTGTGTCTACATTTTAAGAAACCCCCTCAGGGCACTGCGGCAGACCGTGTGGCCTAATGGATAAGGCGTCGGACTTCGGATCCGAAGATTGCAGGTTCGAGTCCTGTCACGGTCGCAACGTATCTTTTACATTCTCCCCGACTGTGTCTATATTTTCAAGAAACCCCCTCAGGGCACTGCGGCAGACCGTGTGGCCTAATGGATAAGGCGTCGGACTTCGGATCCGAAGATTGCAGGTTCGAGTCCTGTCACGGTCGCAACGTATCTTTTACATTCTCCCCGACTGTGTCTACATTTTAAGAAACCCCCTCAGGGCACTGCGGCAGACCGTGTGGCCTAATGGATAAGGCGTCGGACTTCGGATCCGAAGATTGCAGGTTCGAGTCCTGTCACGGTCGCAACGTATCTTTTACATTCTCCCCGACTGTGTCTTCATTTTAAGAAACCCCCTCAGGGCACTGCGGCAGACCGTGTGGCCTAATGGATAAGGCGTCGGACTTCGGATCCGAAGATTGCAGGTTCGAGTCCTGTCACGGTCGCAACGTATCTTTTACATTCTCCCCGACTGTGTCTACATTTTAAGAAACCCCCTCAGGGCACTGCGGCAGACCGTGTGGCCTAATGGATAAGGCGTCGGACTTCGGATCCGAAGATTGCAGGTTCGAGTCCTGTCACGGTCGCAACGTATCTTTTACATTCTCCCCGACTGTGTCTACATTTTCAAGAAACCCCCTCTGGGCACTGCGGCAGACCGTGTGGCCTAATGGATAAGGCGTCGGACTTCGGATCCGAAGATTGCAGGTTCGAGTCCTGTCACGGTCGCAACGTATCTTTTACATTCTCCCCGACTGTGTCTACATTTTAAGAAACCCCCTCAGGGCACTGCGGCAGACCGTGTGGCCTAATGGATAAGGCGTCGGACTTCGGATCCGAAGATTGCAGGTTCGAGTCCTGTCACGGTCGCAACGTATCTTTTACATTCTCCCCGACTGTGTCTACATTTTAAGAAACCCCCTCAGGGCACTGCGGCAGACCGTGTGGCCTAATGGATAAGGCGTCGGACTTCGGATCCGAAGATTGCAGGTTCGAGTCCTGTCACGGTCGCAACGTATCTTTTACATTCTCCCCGACTGTGTCTACATTTTAAGAAACCCCCTCAGGGCACTGCGGCAGACCGTGTGGCCTAATGGATAAGGCGTCGGACTTCGGATCCGAAGATTGCAGGTTCGAGTCCTGTCACGGTCGCAACGTATCTTTTACATTCTCCCCGACTGTGTCTACATTTTCAAGAAACCCCCTCTGGGCACTGCGGCAGACCGTGTGGCCTAATGGATAAGGCGTCGGACTTCGGATCCGAAGATTGCAGGTTCGAGTCCTGTCACGGTCGCAACGTATCTTTTACATTCTCCCCGACTGTGTCTACATTTTAAGAAACCCCCTCAGGGCACTGCGGCAGACCGTGTGGCCTAATGGATAAGGCGTCGGACTTCGGATCCGAAGATTGCAGGTTCGAGTCCTGTCACGGTCGCAACGTATCTTTTACATTCTCCCCGACTGTGTCTACATTTTAAGAAACCCCCTCAGGGCACTGCGGCAGACCGTGTGGCCTAATGGATAAGGCGTCGGACTTCGGATCCGAAGATTGCAGGTTCGAGTCCTGTCACGGTCGCAACGTATCTTTTACATTCTCCCCGACTGTGTCTACATTTTAAGAAACCCCCTCAGGGCACTGCGGCAGACCGTGTGGCCTAATGGATAAGGCGTCGGACTTCGGATCCGAAGATTGCAGGTTCGAGTCCTGTCACGGTCGCAACGTATCTTTTACATTCTCCCCGACTGTGTCTACATTTTAAGAAACCCCCTCAGGGCACTGCGGCAGACCGTGTGGCCTAATGGATAAGGCGTCGGACTTCGGATCCGAAGATTGCAGGTTCGAGTCCTGTCACGGTCGCAACGTATCTTTTACATTCTCCCCGACTGTGTCTACATTTTATGAAACCCCCTCAGGGCACTGCGGCAGACCGTGTGGCCTAATGGATAAGGCGTCGGACTTCGGATCCGAAGATTGCAGGTTCGAGTCCTGTCACGGTCGCAACGTATCTTTTACATTCTCCCCGACTGTGTCTATATTTTCAAGAAACCCCCTCAGGGCACTGCGGCAGACCGTGTGGCCTAATGGATAAGGCGTCGGACTTCGGATCCGAAGATTGCAGGTTCGAGTCCTGTCACGGTCGCAACGTATCTTTTACATTCTCCCCGACTGTGTCTACATTTTAAGAAACCCCCTCAGGGCACTGCGGCAGACCGTGTGGCCTAATGGATAAGGCGTCGGACTTCGGATCCGAAGATTGCAGGTTCGAGTCCTGTCACGGTCGCAACGTATCTTTTACATTCTCCCCGACTGTGTCTTCATTTTAATGAAACCCCCTCAGGGCACTGCGGCAGACCGTGTGGCCTAATGGATAAGGCGTCGGACTTCGGATCCGAAGATTGCAGGTTCGAGTCCTGTCACGGTCGCAACGTATCTTTTACATTCTCCCCGACTGTGTCTTCATTTTAAGAAACCCCCTCAGGGCACTGCGGCAGACCGTGTGGCCTAATGGATAAGGCGTCGGACTTCGGATCCGAAGATTGCAGGTTCGAGTCCTGTCACGGTCGCAACGTATCTTTTACATTCTCCCCGACTGTGTCTTCATTTTCAAGAAACCCCCTCAGGGCACTGCGGCAGACCGTGTGGCCTAATGGATAAGGCGTCGGACTTCGGATCCGAAGATTGCAGGTTCGAGTCCTGTCACGGTCGCAACGTATCTTTTACATTCTCCCCGACTGTGTCTTCATTTTAAGAAACCCCCTCAGGGCACTGCGGCAGACCGTGTGGCCTAATGGATAAGGCGTCGGACTTCGGATCCGAAGATTGCAGGTTCGAGTCCTGTCACGGTCGCAACGTATCTTTTACATTCTCCCCGACTGTGTCTACATTTTAAGAAACCCCCTCAGGGCACTGCGGCAGACCGTGTGGCCTAATGGATAAGGCGTCGGACTTCGGATCCGAAGATTGCAGGTTCGAGTCCTGTCACGGTCGCAACGTATCTTTTACATTCTCCCCGACTGTGTCTACATTTTAAGAAACCCCCTCAGGGCACTGCGGCAGACCGTGTGGCCTAATGGATAAGGCGTCGGACTTCGGATCCGAAGATTGCAGGTTCGAGTCCTGTCACGGTCGCAACGTATCTTTTACATTCTCCCCGACTGTGTCTTCATTTTAAGAAACCCCCTCAGGGCACTGCGGCAGACCGTGTGGCCTAATGGATAAGGCGTCGGACTTCGGATCCGAAGATTGCAGGTTCGAGTCCTGTCACGGTCGCAACGTATCTTTTACATTCTCCCCGACTGTGTCTTCATTTTATGAAACCCCCTCAGGGCACTGCGGCAGACCGTGTGGCCTAATGGATAAGGCGTCGGACTTCGGATCCGAAGATTGCAGGTTCGAGTCCTGTCACGGTCGCAACGTATCTTTTACATTCTCCCCGACTGTGTCTACATTTTAAGAAACCCCCTCAGGGCACTGCGGCAGACCGTGTGGCCTAATGGATAAGGCGTCGGACTTCGGATCCGAAGATTGCAGGTTCGAGTCCTGTCACGGTCGCAACGTATCTTTTACATTCTCCCCGACTGTGTCTACATTTTAAGAAACCCCCTCAGGGCACTGCGGCAGACCGTGTGGCCTAATGGATAAGGCGTCGGACTTCGGATCCGAAGATTGCAGGTTCGAGTCCTGTCACGGTCGCAACGTATCTTTTACATTCTCCCCGACTGTGTCTACATTTTAAGAAACCCCCTCAGGGCACTGCGGCAGACCGTGTGGCCTAATGGATAAGGCGTCGGACTTCGGATCCGAAGATTGCAGGTTCGAGTCCTGTCACGGTCGCAACGTATCTTTTACATTCTCCCCGACTGTGTCTACATTTTAAGAAACCCCCTCAGGGCACTGCGGCAGACCGTGTGGCCTAATGGATAAGGCGTCGGACTTCGGATCCGAAGATTGCAGGTTCGAGTCCTGTCACGGTCGCAACGTATCTTTTACATTCTCCCCGACTGTGTCTACATTTTAAGAAACCCCCTCAGGGCACTGCGGCAGACCGTGTGGCCTAATGGATAAGGCGTCGGACTTCGGATCCGAAGATTGCAGGTTCGAGTCCTGTCACGGTCGCAACGTATCTTTTACATTCTCCCCGACTGTGTCTATATTTTCAAGAAACCCCCTCAGGGCACTGCGGCAGACCGTGTGGCCTAATGGATAAGGCGTCGGACTTCGGATCCGAAGATTGCAGGTTCGAGTCCTGTCACGGTCGCAACGTATCTTTTACATTCTCCCCGACTGTGTCTACATTTTAAGAAACCCCCTCAGGGCACTGCGGCAGACCGTGTGGCCTAATGGATAAGGCGTCGGACTTCGGATCCGAAGATTGCAGGTTCGAGTCCTGTCACGGTCGCAACGTATCTTTTACATTCTCCCCGACTGTGTCTACATTTTAAGAAACCCCCTCAGGGCACTGCGGCAGACCGTGTGGCCTAATGGATAAGGCGTCGGACTTCGGATCCGAAGATTGCAGGTTCGAGTCCTGTCACGGTCGCAACGTATCTTTTACATTCTCCCCGACTGTGTCTTCATTTTAAGAAACCCCCTCAGGGCACTGCGGCAGACCGTGTGGCCTAATGGATAAGGCGTCGGACTTCGGATCCGAAGATTGCAGGTTCGAGTCCTGTCACGGTCGCAACGTATCTTTTACATTCTCCCCGACTGTGTCTACATTTTAAGAAACCCCCTCAGGGCACTGCGGCAGACCGTGTGGCCTAATGGATAAGGCGTCGGACTTCGGATCCGAAGATTGCAGGTTCGAGTCCTGTCACGGTCGCAACGTATCTTTTACATTCTCCCCGACTGTGTCTTCATTTTATGAAACCCCCTCAGGGCACTGCGGCAGACCGTGTGGCCTAATGGATAAGGCGTCGGACTTCGGATCCGAAGATTGCAGGTTCGAGTCCTGTCACGGTCGCAACGTATCTTTTACATTCTCCCCGACTGTGTCTATATTTTCAAGAAACCCCCTCAGGGCACTGCGGCAGACCGTGTGGCCTAATGGATAAGGCGTCGGACTTCGGATCCGAAGATTGCAGGTTCGAGTCCTGTCACGGTCGCAACATATCTTTTACATTCTCCCCGACTGTGTCTTCATTTTAAGAAACCCCCTCAGGGCACTGCGGCAGACCGTGTGGCCTAATGGATAAGGCGTCGGACTTCGGATCCGAAGATTGCAGGTTCGAGTCCTGTCACGGTCGCAACATATCTTTTACATTCTCCCCGACTGTGTCTTCATTTTATGAAACCCCCTCAGGGCACTGCGGCAGACCGTGTGGCCTAATGGATAAGGCGTCGGACTTCGGATCCGAAGATTGCAGGTTCGAGTCCTGTCACGGTCGCAACGTATCTTTTACATTCTCCCCGACTGTGTCTTCATTTAATGAAACCCCCTCAGGGCACTGCGGCAGACCGTGTGGCCTAATGGATAAGGCGTCGGACTTCGGATCCGAAGATTGCAGGTTCGAGTCCTGTCACGGTCGCAACGTATCTTTTACATTCTCCCCGACTGTGTCTATATTTTAAGAAACCCCCTCAGGGCACTGCGGCAGACCGTGTGGCCTAATGGATAAGGCGTCGGACTTCGGATCCGAAGATTGCAGGTTCGAGTCCTGTCACGGTCGCAACGTATCTTTTACATTCTCCCCGACTGTGTCTTCATTTTATGAAACCCCCTCAGGGCACTGCGGCAGACCGTGTGGCCTAATGGATAAGGCGTCGGACTTCGGATCCGAAGATTGCAGGTTCGAGTCCTGTCACGGTCGCAACGTATCTTTTACATTCTCCCCGACTGTGTCTATATTTTAAGAAACCCCCTCAGGGCACTGCGGCAGACCGTGTGGCCTAATGGATAAGGCGTCGGACTTCGGATCCGAAGATTGCAGGTTCGAGTCCTGTCACGGTCGCAACATATCTTTTACATTCTCCCCGACTGTGTCTTCATTTTATGAAACCCCCTCAGGGCACTGCGGCAGACCGTGTGGCCTAATGGATAAGGCGTCGGACTTCGGATCCGAAGATTGCAGGTTCGAGTCCTGTCACGGTCGCAACATATCTTTTACATTCTCCCCGACTGTGTCTTCATTTTATGAAACCCCCTCAGGGCACTGCGGCAGACCGTGTGGCCTAATGGATAAGGCGTCGGACTTCGGATCCGAAGATTGCAGGTTCGAGTCCTGTCACGGTCGCAACATATCTTTTACATTCTCCCCGACTGTGTCTTCATTTAATGAAACCCCCTCAGGTCACTGCGGCAGACCGTGTGGCCTAATGGATAAGGCGTCGGACTTCGGATCCGAAGATTGCAGGTTCGAGTCCTGTCACGGTCGCAACATATCTTTTACATTCTCCCCGACTGTGTCTACATTTTCAACCCCCTCAGGGCACTGCGGCAGACCGTGTGGCCTAATGGATAAGGCGTCGGACTTCGGATCCGAAGATTGCAGGTTCGAGTCCTGTCACGGTCGCAACATATCTTTTACATTCTCCCCGACTGTGTCTATTTT
>JAHLJT010005437.1:81921011-81957410 GCA_031308135.1 Acheta domesticus | reverse complement strand
CGATAACCCGGTACCTTTAACCCTCCGGCGGGCGCGTAGCGACACTCAGTGCCGCATTCTGACTTTTTGTTGATTTCTTGTAAATAATTGGTGTCGCACTATTGAGCTCATTGTTATTCTTCATTCATTATATTTCAACTGGATGACATTCAAATCACGATTTTAGACACTGCCATCGACCGTTATTCATTAGTAATTCGAACTCTGCAACGGTTGCGGCACTCCGTACCGCACGCGCTTTGTCAATGAAATTATATTGCGTATTTTATCCTTTAGAATTCTTACTGCTGTTTTTTATTGAGCTTTGTGACACAGATTTTGGAGTAGTAACGACTAATTCAAATTTAAATGCGTTGTTTCCGAAGAAGAGTTCGAAGGCATGTTTGCCCTGTATTCATTTCCGGACATGTAACACATGCCAAGACACGGAGGGAGCGAGTGATGGATCAGATTCTTATTAATATTGTTATTTCTTTGGTATTTATTCAGTTATTACGAAATAAAATGTATAAAAATATAATAAAGATTTTTTTTTCATTTCAGTAACAAAAGTAATAACTATTGACGCGAAAATCCAAGTTGATAAATGCGGTACGGATTCCGCACGCGCCTGCTGGTGGGAAATGACGGGCGCGCGCCCGCCGGAGGGTTAAGACTGAACTTTGAGGCCTCTTGTCAACGACTGTGCAGAGGCCACAATTGTGCTACTGAGTTACCGCTGCCTGTCGGCACTGCCCTGTACCTACAACAAGCCACACCCTACCTTCTCGGAAATCGCCTTCCCCAAATTCCAGCTCCCAACTTTCAACGTCCGAGAGAGAATTCCGAAGTCAGGAATGCAGCCTGCGGACGATCCTCGGGCGGTAAACCGTCTTTTCGTCAGACTGATTGTTTTCAAACACAGAAAATTCACCACCAAATGGTCACCACCCTCGGATGATTTTTCCCGTAACTGTCATAGTGAATGTTTTATCCCGCTAGGTGATGGCATTCCTTCCCAGCTGAACGTGAGATTCGCGCCGACGTACTGTGGACTAACTTCTACCACGTATCTCCCACCAACGGCAGTGTCCCAGCCGCGGACAAGCTCTAAGTCCCCGAACGGTGTCCCGACATGTGAGGTAGTGTAGTGCATGTTAGTTTGAGTGTAAGGGTGAGAACAGGACAAGGAAGAGGTAGGAAAGATCGTACGTGGTCGGTGGATCGTTTTGTTAGGATACTGCTCCGGCATTCGTCTGGTATTGATGGGAGAACCTCTAAAAACTAGCGATCAGAGCAGCCGACCTCTAGAATTCCCCTCCAGATTGAATTCATCCTAGCTATGTAAATAGTCTTAAAAATCCGCCCCCGTCACGACTGAACCAAGTACCTTTTAATCAACAACGCTGCTGCACAGGCCACAGCTGTGCCTGTAAGCTACCGCTACTGGTCCGAAGCACGAACCGCACCGTACCTTCCGCGGGGAATCCCCTTTGCCGATTCCATGCCCTCCTCCGGCGCCAGGGGGCGAATTCCGAAGGCGGCGGGAACGCGGCCTGCGGGTGATCCTGGGGCGGCCGACCGCCTTTTCATCGGGTTATCGGCCGGGTGAGCGGCGGCGCGGCGGGGGGCGGCGCGGGCGGGTGAAAGGTACGGAGGGTCGGGGTGAGGGTCGCCGTCACGGAGTTGTGGGCCGCGCTCCCGCCGCCCGCAGCGCACAGGCCATAGAGCGCGCCCCGTGCGGTCGCTGGAAGGGGGGGGGAGGGGGAGGGGAGGGGGCGGGGTCGATCACGGCACTTCATTAACGGCTACACCGCACTCTGGCGGGGAAGGGCAAGATGGGAAGAGGAGACGGGAGGTCGGGGACGGAAGGACGGGAGGGAGGGGGACGGGAGGGTGTGTGAGGACTGGAGGAGGAATGGGAAGGGGAGGGCGGGAGGACGAGAGAGGGAAGGACGGCGAGAGGGGCGGGGTAGAGCGAAGGAACATGAGGATGGGAGGGTGGAAGACGGGAGGATGGATGGTGGGAGGACGGAAGGACAGGAGGGTGGAGACGGGAGAGGGAAGGGAGGATAGAAGGACGGGGAAGACGGGAGGGTAGGAGGACGAGAGGGTGTGAGGACGGACGCATAGGAGACTGGGAGCACGGAAGGACAGGAGGTCGGGAATACTGGAGGGCGGAAGGACGAGAGAACAGGAGGCAAGGAGGGCGAGAGGGGCGGGGTAGAGCGAAGGAACAAGAGGATGGGATGGTGGGAGGACGAAAAGGCAGGAGGGTGGGAGACGGGAGGGCGGGAGGGCGAGGAGCGGAGGAGGACGAGAGATCGGGAAGGCGCGAGGAGTGGAGGAGAATGAAGGAAACAAGTGGTCGGGAGGCGGGAGAACGAGAGGGCGACGGCACGGTGGGCGGGAAAGAGGCAGGGAGGGCAGGAGGGCGGAAGGCGTAGAGATACGCAGTCTCCTTGAAAAGCTGCACAGAGAAGCAGTCTTCTTAAAGTTATGACATGATGCTATTAGCAAGGGAGGATGAAGCCTATAATACTAATAATTTTCAATGTGTGCAGAAACTGAAAGAAAACTATGCAGACTCCCCCCTTTGATATTTTGGCTGAAAAAGGCAAAATATTTAATTGCGGAGTTCTGACTGTACTCATATTGCGCGTACCGTCTGAATTTTCGTACTCAGTGCTTCACTTCTTACGACATGCAAAAGCAAGGCTCCAAGGAAAAAATTGCCCGCCATTAAATATTTGCTATTAACTTCTTGCGTTTATGGAACAGTATAACGCAAACACGTTTTTTAATTTCTTGGTATTTAAAGAAATGTAGTGCATGTCCACGTTATTGTACTACTCGTAAACAGTACACAAGAATGTAAAAAGAAGGAGAGAGATTGGAGATCAGACGAAAGCAATTTTTTACGACTCCGAATTCACTGGCTAAAATATATTTTCGAAAATTTGAATATTTTGCGGTCTTTGTAGCAAAAAGCAGGGTTGGGAATTAATAAAGACAACCATTTCACTATGGTTACACTCTATTACCACAGTAAATGATTAAGGACGATAGTGCGCGAGTGTGTGACGAGAAGTCGTAGAGGTTCAGTGAAAAACTTGCGTGAAGCAGCAAGAAATCCCCCCACATTCACAAAGAAACTCCGTGAAGGCAAAAGATAGAAGATAATGAAGAGACCGTGGACAAATCAGGTTCCCACTCGAGGGGGGGGGGCTTTTAAAGTTTCACACCCCCTCCTTCATACGTCAGTGATGTATATTCAAACAAATATACGTTTTATTATACTTCTTTCTCTACGATCATTTAATAATATACGTATTTCTGTTGTATATTTCATCGACGAATAACATCGATTCCCCCCCTCCGTTGATTCCAGTTCGGAATCCACGTCCTGTCGGCCAATCACATTCCTAGAATTTTCAGAATCCACTTGCAGAATTGCATTCTCTTTGCAAATTGCGCTTCTTTTGAACCATGGTAAACTAGTCAATAACTTTGCAGCTTCACATACCTAACCTAGAAAACGTTTTACTCGTATTTCTCTCTACTTTCATCGTTCAAAAGGAAATGAATCTTGGTGTCGGCGACAGTGACAATGAAATTTGTACTCAACCTGAAATCCAGAATTAGCGAATTCGAAAACTCCACAATTATTGCCGGAAAAATCAAGGAAGTATCATGAACACTCATATAGTACAACATCTATGAAGTGTAGAAAGAGTAGTACAGTGAATTCTTTTAGCAAGACGTTCTCTTGGTTTACCTTACAAATCTTTTCAACAGTATTTCTCCATTCATTTTGTCCGAAAATAAATTCAGACTTATTATGTATATTATATTACAACACTCATGTAAGTAAACACTTTAGTTTCAAAAAACAAAAAAACAAATCTATTTAAAATATATTCTGAATATTTCAAGGTCGTAGAGAAAATAGTCTTCTACTCACGCATAATGGCTAATATTCACTCCTAGAAATTCCGACACTCCGCGTCGCTCGTATCGTAAACACCTACTCCTGAATAATACCCAACATTGTGCTCTCGTTAAAGAATATGCTATTCCGAACGATTGATCTTCAATATATCAATATGTTACTTTATAATATTAACTATAAGTTAACAAACAAAAATTATTTTATATTTACCATAGACGAAAACTTCTTTCGAAAAAAACATAATGTCGGCTGGATACCTATATCCGATGCCCCCATCCCCCGAGAAACACAGAACCGGGAAAGATGGTTCAGTGTATCAACTGATGTCACTGTAGTGCCTTTGACCGGCAGGTCCTAGGTTTGAGTCCCGGCAGCGGCAAAATTTTCGACACTGGATTATCAACTAGGTCGAATTCCGTGATGTCTGGAGGAGAATTCTAGCGGCCGGCTGCTCTGATCGGTAGTTTTCGTTGTTTCTCCGATCAATACCAGGCGAATGCCGCAGCTGTACTATAACAAAAGGGACATGGACCGCACGCGATCTTTCCTTTCTTGTTCTATTCTTACACCTTACTTACATGCACTACGTTACCATACGTGCCGAGAGACCGGAGCCCTGCTGGTAGGAGATATCTCGTTCGGGAAAACCCCACTAGCCGATTGTAGGTCGGCGACAGATCTCGCCATCCAGCGGGGGAAGATCATCACCAGATGAAACAAAACATACTCTACATTTTATGTTACTAATGACCCCAGTAGTTGACGCGCCCGGAATCTCTAACAATCAATCAACAGAGGCACATGCTCAGTGTGCACCTCAGCGAAGAATATAATACATCCTGAAGGAAAAACCGAGATAAACATACTGGAGGTAGAGAAAAAATTCCAAACTGATGGCCTCAACAACGGGAGGTCAAAGGCCAGGCGTGGAAGGGAGAGATTGGGGGTCGATCGTAGCACTTCATTAACGGCTACACCGCCCTCTGGTGGAGACGAGGAAGACCCGTAGGGTGAAATGTGTGACGAGGGGTTGTGGAGTTCAGCTCCCAGAGAAAGCTCTCGCGGAGAAGCGAAAGTCCTGATATTTTCGCAATGAAAAAATGCATCATAACGAGGATTACATCTACAAGGTAATGAAGAAAATGAGAGAAATACAGAGATCTGGAAGGAAAATCAGAGAATGTAACTGGTTTCCAAGCAGTCACTGTTTTGAATTTCATCTTGATTTAGTCTTATTTTGTGAGTGTCCTCTAGTAATAGTAATAATAATAGTAATAATAATAATAATAATACAATTATAATATTAATAACAATACATAGTGATTATAATGATACAATTGTAATGATAATAATAATAATAATAATATATTTATTTCGTTACATTCTTTGTACAGAGGGCTACGGAAGTGGGAAGAAATCGAAAAAACGGCTAAAAAAAGAGGATTCCTAACATAATCGATACTTCGGTTTTTCTTTCTTGGCGCATGGGGGGGGTGTCAACAAAATGGAATATCGTACGGTATTTCGCGTCGTTGCCGGTTGTGCCGCTAGAAATCGCATGATAGCGACCTTATCGAACAGTGCTGCTGATCATGCGACTCCTAGCAGTTCCTAGCGGCAACAAACAACAATCATTCATAATTTTTACCTGCTCGGATTCGTGTGCTATTACTGAATTCAAAATATTTTTGAAGGCCATTTACCAACTGATCCTCTTATTAATCATTTTAATATTTATTACGTTCTTCCTTCTTGAATAAGAATTTTTACTTTTCTCTTTTTCGAAATTTTTACTTCGTTTCTGATGTCTGCGCATCATACTTGGACGACGTCAGAATCCTACGACCACTTCGATCTTCGTTTCAGCATACAGAAACCGATTCTACATTCGAATGTTTGTTAAAACCCAATTTTCTTCGCCCGAAATAATTTTCCAATTATCGACATACGAAATTACATTTTCTTCCTCCATTTCCCTCAATAACAGTTCTACCATAATCTAATTCAAAATAAAAAAAATATTTTGGCTATACCCGACTCTTCATTATGGTTCCTTATACCTTGTTTCCTACACGTTCGAACTCTACCATAATTTACAGCGATCTCCTTATTACACGTCCGACCCCTATAATGACCAACAACTACCTGCCTTCTTTCTGTCTGGCAATAATACCTTAATTTATTTCTTTTCATCGCCTATTGTCCTTTTGCCTTTTTAGCGCATCGATGTTATTTTGTCTATTGCTTTTCCCGAATCACTCTAATACTACTTTGTTGTTGCTTCCTTATAATAATTACTGAAAACATCTTCAATTATAAATTATATTTTATTTACAAAAAAAAAGTCATGTCATTGAGATGACATGACTCATCTCTATATACGTAAATGCGAAAATATTAATGTAAATAAAACCTTCTCTCGGTTTTATGACATTTATCTCAGAAGAGGACCATTTAACAAAGGAAAGGAGTATCCCGTCATACTGCAACGTCCCCCGTCGTATTCGTGTTAGGCAGGTATCCCAGCAGCGACAAGAACAGCGTTAGCGCAGTCGACGGCGAAGGTCGGAAGCTGTTAATTAGGCGCCGTCAGATATCCACCGATCCCCCCCCCACTCCCCAGTCGCGGTTCTTTTGTCTGCGGGCGTTCATCGCGACACCGCCGCCCTGTTAAAGTGATTTTTCGGGGTTGACACGCTCGACGTGGATGGCGGAAAATGAAAAAAAAGGGGGAGGGAACTAGTGACTTGTTCTGCCGTCGCTGATAACCGTGTTAATTACATCGCATCGCTGCTTTTTATATAAGAGGGATTGCGCTCGGAGAACTGGTTAATCAGCTATCGGACTTAGCAGCTCAGGCGACACGTATTTTACAAGGTGAAATCGGCTGTACAGTGAAATATAGTCTAGTCGTGCCAATCCCAATCGCACGAAAAGATAGGGGTCAAGGAATACGTTTCATTTGCTTTTTAGTTGTTTTTTTTAATTAAAATCCTCCAAATATGCATGTTCTCATTTTGTACGTACAATGATATAATTGAAAGTTGCGAAACAGCGTTGTTTATAGGGTGCGTCTACGGAAAAATAACTAACTTAGTTTCTCAACGCTCTAAATGACAAATAACATACGCTTTATCAAGAAACCTTGAAATACTAAAAATTATATAAATTGATTTTCCTTCAACTGCATAAAAATATAGATGCCGAGAATCGCTGATCCCAATAATAATTAATAGCTGAACGATTGGAAAAAAAATCTCACTTACGACACGCATTTTCTGTGTCACCTCTTCGATGAATTGCGTTTCCAACAGTCACCGTTTCACGACCCTTTGTTCCCGCCATTGACATGTATCCTACACACGTCCCGAATTACTACTCAATATTCTATGGATCAGAGCAGCCATCCGCTAGAATTCACAGGGGTAAACTCGACCTACCTACGCAGAGTAACCATCTGGCCTCGAATCCTAGAACCCTCTGGTGTGGCAACGTTAACTCCGAGCTACCCAGTCTCTACACTAGAGTTCACTGTATCCAGAGACGACAGAAAACTGCACGTCCTCGTATTACCTACGACCCAACAAAAATTACGGGACGCGTTTTATGCTCCACCTCTTCGATGAAGTGCGCTCCCTTCACGCACTCTTTCCGGCAGCCTTTGTTCTCACCGTTGAGATGTCACCTGTTCACGCTTCACCCTCACAAACAGCGCACTGCGACAGTCGTATTGCACGGCCTCCTGGCTGCACTCCAACGCTCCTATGCTCCAATGCCCAGCCACCGCCGCCGCGCCGCCACGCTCCCACGCTCCGGGAAGTGACGTTTTCTGAACGCGCTCTCTTCATGCCGTCCGCCTCGCGGACGGACGCCGTCGCCGCCGCCGCCGGCCCCGCCGGCCCCGCCGCCCCCGACGCCCCCGCCCCCGCCGCCGCCGCCCCCACCCCCGCCGCCCCCACCGCCGCCACCCCGCCCCCGCCGCCGCAGCCGCCGCCCCCGCCGCCACCACCGCCGCCACCGCCGCCGCCACCGCCGCCGCCACCGCCGGCCCGCCACCGCCGCCCCCGCCCCCCCCGCCGCCGCCACTCCCACCCCCGCCGCCTGGGCCGCCGTCACCCCCGCCCCCGCCGCCTGCGCCGCCTCCGCCCCCGCCGCCTCCGCCCCCGCCCCGCCACCGTCGCCACCGCCGCCGCAACCCCCGCCTCCACCCCCGCCGCCTCCGCCCCCGCCACTCCCGCCCCCGCCGCCTGCGCCGCCGTCACCCCCGCCCCCGCCGCCTCCGCCCCCGCCGCCTCCGCCCCCGCCGCCTCCGCCACCGCCCCCGCCACCGTCGCCACCGCCGCCGCCGCCGCCACCACCGCCTCCGCCCTCGCCGCCTCCGCCGCCACCACCGCCGCCGCCACCGCCTCCGCCACCGCCGCCACCGCCACCGCCGCCACCGCCGCCACCACCGCCACCACCGCCTCCGCCACCGCCACCACCGCCGCCGCCACCGCCGCCGCCAGGAAGTTGTCGTTTATTCTGGTGGCTTTCACGTGAACTTCCGGTGTGCCACGTCGCCGAGCTCGTTGAAGTGTTTGTGTACACAAAGCGGGCTGGCGGCGTCTTTTTATTTGTGGAGCTGTCGCGCTTTTTATGAAATGCTTCCTATAGATGATTTTTTTTCCGTTTAGTTTTTGCGCTTTTCATTCCATTTTTATTCACTGTTTCCAGATGGGAAGAAACACTTGTCGCGGGCGATTACAATATTTCGCGGCAGCTCGAAGTCGTTTTTAAATAAATGAGTTTTTGATTGATTTATTGATTTCGTGTTTCCGATTGATTGTTGATTGATTGCGGGCGCATCAATTGCCACGGTATTGTTCCCATAAGCATAGTGCATGTTCTTATCACGTACTGTGGTGGTAATCTTCCCCCCTGGGACTGTGAGATCCTGCACCGACTATACGTCTGCTTGCAAGGATTCTCCATCCAGGTCCGTACTTCCAGCGAGGCACCGCCTTTGCTGCGACAAGCTCTATGCTGCGACTGGTCTTGTGACAGGTGTGGTGGTGTAGTGCATATGAGTGTAAGCAAGGGGGTGAGTATAGAGCAAGGAAGAGGAAAGAAGAGATTGCGAGCGATACGTGTTTCCGTTTGTTAGAGTACTGCTCCTGCATTCGCTTGTTATTGGCCAGGGAAACGATGGAAAACGTGTGATCAGTAGAGACCGGATTTTATGTAATTACATATTTTTTGCCTTTCTACTTACCGTTCTTAAAATTGTAATCTTGGCGAATCATAGTTCTCCTAACAAAATATCGATTTTTTCGTTACATACTTTTACATATTTAGTACTATATTACATATTTGACATATTTTGCTGTTTTCACAATATATTTTTCTTATTTTATTGATTTTCTTCTATTTAATTCCACGTTTTTATGAAAACATGTATTTTTTTTAATACCAGCATTTTCCCTACATTATTGGCGAAATCTAGGTGTCCAGAGCATAATTGATATCGCGT
Organism: Acheta domesticus; assembly: GCA_031308135.1. Taxonomy (NCBI): domain Eukaryota; kingdom Metazoa; phylum Arthropoda; class Insecta; order Orthoptera; family Gryllidae; genus Acheta; species Acheta domesticus. The sequence continues at coordinate 81,947,970 of JAHLJT010005437.1, read as the reverse complement.
GTTGTGATATGTAACCTTAATTTCGGGAAAAAAAATTTGCGATCACTGACGTGTAACACTTCGACGAAGATGCTACAGTGTATGTTTGCTGGTCGTAGATCTCGCCAGATTGTGCGATGGCTTCAATTACGATTAGTCTGGCTGCAAAACTACGGTCCTGGATTATAACAGATTAAACTTTACTACTTACGAGAAAGTTGTATGATGTAAAGTGAGCAGTTTTTCTAAATGTAATTTCTTGCTATGTAAATGGTTTTTAATTAGAGAATTTTAATATTACTTATTATATCCGATTTTACATATTTATTTCATATTCTCACAGTTTTTATTACATATTTATGTACATATTTTGACGTTTTATACTACATATTCTTCCGGGTCTCTCCTGATCAGGTCAGGCGACCATAAAATTCTACTCGAGACAGTAGCTGAACTCTACCTAGTTATGCAGCTAGTGTCGAAAATCCTGCCCCATGGGGGTAGTTTACATCACTACTCGAAGGTCGTCATTGACACTAACGTTCCAGGAAGAGAGGAACACTACTTCCTCGGATATAATTTTTCACTACACTTACGGGAGTAATAGCCTAAATTGTTGAAACAAACCAATATTCTTCACCACCCACAGCCCGAAAGGTGTAAGATATTCAATAGGAATACTGTGGAGATCACCGAGTCTCTGAAAGGAATTTATAGGGGATTGAACTTTGTACATCTTCTGCGCTGTAAAATAGCAATGGCATTCATCACCATCATCGTTTTCACGATAAGTGCAATTTCACTTTTAATTATTACCGACTTCGGTGGCTCAGGGCATCAATTGATGTCATTGCAGTGCCTCTGACCGGGAGGCTCCAGGGTTCGAGTCCCGAAGTCGCGCCCGTGATGGTCATGAGTGCCGTTGTTATTTTACAACCCAGAGGATGGACAAGTTTCAATCTCCTATGAGTTCCTTTCAGAGACTCGGTAATTACCATAGTATTCATATTGTATATCTTACACCTTGCGGGGGAGGGAGAAGAATTTTGATTTGGCGTCAACAATTTAAATTGTTACTCCCGTTAGTGTAGTGAAAATAGTATCCCAAGAGGTGGCGGTATTTTTCTATTGCGGGAACGTGAGTCCCCAATCACGACCTACAAGTTGTTAGATTGATTGATTCGTGTTTTCGGGCGCGTCAACTACTTTGGTCATTAGTCCCGTAAGTGCAGTGCGTGTTTTTCTCGGGCGGTGGCGGTAATCTTTTCCCCGCTGGTTGGCGAGATCTGGCGTCGACCTACCGTCGAACTAGCGGGGTTTCCCCTCAACCAGGTATCTCTCACAGCGGGGCACCGCCCCAGCCGGGACAAGCTGTAAGCTCTCGACCGAACTCCCGGCATGTGTGGTAGTGTAGTGTATGTTAGTGAAAGTGTGTGTGTGTGTGTGTGTAAGAGGAGAGGAGAGGACAAGGAAGAGGAAGGAAAAATCGCGCGCGGTCCGTGGCCCGTTTTTAGGATACTGCTCCGGCATTCGCCTGGTGTTGATCGGAGAAACCACGGAAAACTACCGATCAGAGCAACCGGCCGCCAGAATTCTCCTCCAGACAGCGACTGAATTCGACCTAGCTGAAGCTCGTGTCGAAACCTACAAGTAGTAATGATATCTCCCCCTATGGGGCACCGTACTAACGAGGACTAACTCTAAGCTCCAAATGATATCCGAAGTTTGATTTATAACTAAGCTGCGGGTTTTCGCCTATTTCCTGATTTTTATTCTATCAATTAAAAAACGCAGTATTTTAGGTTGCTTATTCATTTTTAAGCATTAGGTGTATTAAAATATAATACTATTAATGCCTCAAAATGAATAAGTAACCTAAAATACTGCATTTTTAGTTGAAGGATAAAAATCGGCAAATAGGCAAAAATCCACAGCTTATTTACAACAGATCTTGCTGACCCTAGATAATCCTTTATTTTTATTTATCCGTACATTAAAGTTTTTATTGACGTTTTAAAATAATGTAGTATCTAATACATCTTTCAAGTCAAAATCAGTTGAAGAACGTAATATCTCATTTTTCAAAATCATTTTCTTCCCACTGCAATTCAGCAGCCAACTCGTTCACTGTCCGAGATAAAGACGATTTACATTCCGAACCTTCGAATAACTCTTCCGTTACATTGTGAGCGACAAATGTGCATGTACCTAAAACTAGTATAGACGAGAAATTCGACAGATTTCGAATATAGCTACATATACACTACTTCGCGATTTATTGGAAGTAAAGTCTGAGAACAGAAAGCGGTATGGAGGAACAGGGGAGGGCCTTTAAAACAATCGTAGAAACTGCTTTAAATACGTTCGTTCCTTGCAAAATACTGAAAATTAATCCTGATCCCGAATATTTTAACGGGCGATACGGCGTTTAAAGAATACAGATAGACTAGAATTTAATGGAATACATCGCAGCACCGCTGACATGATAACTTTTAAAAATTACTACAGGGAATTAGAAAAAGAAAAGAAAATTTCGCATGAATTTTTTTTAAAAATATTTTAGAGACAGGAAGAAATAATTGCTCAGGCTTTTACAAATATGTCCGCAGACGCGGGGGGAATAAAGAAGAAATTCAGGAAATTCGAATCGCAGACAACGCGCCACTGCACGACGACCAAGCGAGAGCAAATGCTTTCAACGAGTATTCTGTATCGGTGTACAAACCAAAACGGGTACAGGAGCAAGTTATTTATTTTCCAATTGAAAATCAGTTCAAGATTCATGTATGTGAACTTCGCAAGCGTATAAAATCGCTGGAAAACGGAAAATCGCGCGGGGCCAGACGGCATCTCGACAGATTTATCAAACTTTTATTTTATTATTTATTTTTTTAATTATGGCCCTCAAGAAAATGAGCGCAGGTAAATCTCTTTCCCCACACGTCATATACAGTTTTTACTGTTTGTTTTGACAAATAAATACCAAATACCAAACTTGGTGGTTCGGCAGTATTGCCCAACTTGTTAAGATTATTCAATATTTCTATTAATAATGCAAGTTTTACCGGACGACTGGAAAACAGCTACAGTCGTTCCAATTTTCAAAGATGGTGATAAAACGAAAGTAATTATAGACCGGTATCTCTCACATCAGTAGTACGCAAAATAATGGAGCACTTAATAACCGGGTACATTCGCCTCGAATGGGAAAAAGCAAATTGGATTTTCCACGGACAGCATGGGTTTAGAAGTGGATATTCGTGTGAAAGCCAAATTGTTTCCCATTTTTCATGATCTAGCTGAGGAAGTTGACGCGGGTGGGAGGGTGGATGCAGTCGTAATTGACTTTGCGAAAGCATTCGACCTAGTACCGCATGATCTACTTATTAGGAAGTTATTAACTTCAGGAGCTGATTCTAGAGTTGTGAAATGGATTAGCGAATTTCTTAGAGACAGGAAACAAAAAGTTCGAATTGGAACTCAGTTTTCGACTACGGGTATTGTTACTTCAGGGGTTCCACAGGGAAATGTTTTAGGGCCACTACTTTTCTTAGCGTACGTGAATGATCTCCACGTTAACATACAATCAAAGGTGCGTTTATTTGCAGACGATTGTGTTATATATCGCAAAATCAAAGGTAGCGCTGACGAGCAAATATTACAACAGGATCTAGAATATTTACGTGACTGGGCTGAAACAAATGACATGGTAATTAACGCATCGAAAAGCAAAAGAATAACGTTCGGGCGGGGACGAAATTATGAGCAACCAGATTATCGGCTAGGTGAGGTCATTATTCCAAGAGTTTCGTCATGCAAATATTTAGGCATTCATCTAGATAGTAAATTAGGGTGGGAGAAGCATATAAATCAGGTAGTGAGAAAACGTGGAAGTCCTTGCATTTTGTAATGCGAATTCTAAAGAAAAGTTCTGCAAACGCCAAAGAATTATCATATCTTTCGTTGATTCGCCCTCTCATGGAATACGGAGTAACATGTTGGTATACGTACAGAAAGTTGCAGAGGAAAAACCTAGATAGAATACAGAGGAAAGCGAATAAGTTTACCTACAGAACTAACTTAATAAAAAAGTCATGGGAACCTCTAGAAACGAGAAGAACAAGGGCGGGGCTTTGTGCACTTTATAAAGCGTACGTAGGTCAGCCAGCATGGAAGGAAATTCAGGTTAGACTGGAAAATCCAAATTATTTAGGCCGAAGTGACCACATCCACAAAATTCGAACAAGAAGAACGAAATTCAGACCTTGGGAAATTCTCATTTTGTAACAGAGCAATTAGAGATTGGAACAGTTTACCCGCAGCAACCTTCAAGGCCTTTCCTCTAAGTGCACGTAGTTAAGAAATATGTTAGAACAAGCTGAGAGTAATAGATGTTAAATGAGTAGTTAAGTGATGTGAAGTGTGGTGAAGTGCTCCTAAGTATAATCCAATGCAAAACAGTGTAGTGTAGTGTAGGGCAGTGCAGTGAAGGGTAGCGAACGTGAGCAATGCCTTTTTTAAAATCTAATTTAGTCAATATCTATGTAGCTCGTACTGATTTTTATTACCACTAACATATAATTTGTATATTATAGTAGAGTTGAGATAATTGTTATAATACTTGATATTAGCGATAGTATGATTATTGCAGCGTATTGCATTGTATCGTTTTGTGTTGTACTTTTTTATTATCTTGTTATTATTATTCTAATTATTGTTAATCAACTGCCATCGGATCATACCCAATTGCAGTTCAAATAAATGTATGTAAACGAATTTTTTCGATGAATATTTTTTGTTGTTTATTTTGAAAGTAAAGAAGGCAGCGAATATATTTTAACAACAATTAAAATTAATTTCCGACATAGAGAAATTGAAAACAAACTATAGTTACTCAATCAAAAGAATTTTAAAAAAATCAATGCACATTACGCCGACAACCTTTACGAAAATCCAAGGCAGAATTTCATTCAGAACAAAGCGTAACGGTCAACGCTTTCAGGGTGAGCCGTTTGTGAGAAAAGCTTTGCTTAAAGTTGCTGCGAGGGTGGTGGCAGGGGCGGTGTTGGCGATGGGAAGCGGTTGTGCAAAGAGGGAGGGGGAGCCGGGGGTTAAGGCAAGGATGAGATCGGAGAGGGCACGGGGTGATGGCGGGGGGGGGGTAGGAGGGGCGGAATCGAGTGTGGCGGAGGCGTGGTGGAGGCGGGAGAAGGCGAAGGAGACAGGGGTGGACGCGGAGTCGGTGGCTATGGTGGAGAGGGGAGGTGGAGGAGAATGCGAGGGCGGAGGCAGGGAGGAGGCGGTCGGGGCGGGGGCGAGGGCGAGGGCGGAGTCGGGGGTGGTCGCGGGGAGCGGAGGCAGGGATGAAGGCGGAGGCGGGGGGGATGGAGGCTAAGGATGGAGGCGTGGGATGGAGGCGGGGGTGATGGTGAGGGATGGAGGCGGGGGGGTGGAGGCGGGGATGGGGCGGGGGATGGGGCGGGGGGGAAGGAGGCGGGGATGGAGACGGGGGATTGTGGCGGGGGATGGAGGTGGGGATGGTGGCGGGTGATGGAGGCGGGGGATGGAGGCGGGGATGGAGGCGGGGATGGAGGCGGGGATGGAGGCGGGGGTGGTGGTGAGGGATGGAGGCGAGGGGTGGAGGCGGGAATGGGGCAGGGATGGAGGCAGGCGATGGGGGCGAGGGATGGGGCGGGGATGGAGGCAAGGGTGGAGGCGGGGTGGAGGCAAGGGTGGAGGCGGGGATGGAGGCGGAGGTGGTAGCGAGGGATGGAGGCGAGGGATAGAGGCGGGGCGGGGGCGGGGATGGGGCGGGGGATGGGGCGGCGGAAGGAGGCGGGGATGGAGGCGGGGGGTGGGGGTGAGGGATGGAGGCGGGGGGTAGAGGCGGGGATGTATGCAGCGGTGGAGGCTGGGAAGGGGCGGGGGCAGAGGCGTGACGGGGGGGCAGAGGCGGGTGCGGGGGCTATTGCGAAGGTGAAAAGGGGGGAGGAGACGTAAACAGAGGTAGGGAGGTGGAAGAAGTGTTGGACGGGTGAAGGGGTTGAGCGAGCGGGGGCGAAGACGGTGGTGGCAATAGCGGGGGCGAGTGAGGCTGAGGGTTCGGCGAGGGCAGTGGCGAAGAGAAAATAACCAAAGCCGTCATTTTTTAATTCCAGTTCGCCGGTCGCGCCTCTTTGTTCCGTCGCCGGCAATTAGAAGATTCGGATTGGAGTAACTGCTTCAGAGGGGTGGGGCCGGTACAGTCGGTGCAACTTCTAGAGGCAACAGTTGGCTGCTACCGAGAGAAATTCGCTCTTGTCCTCATTACGAAGGAACATAGACGACTTTTTACGGCCAACAGTAAACAAATGAATTCCAAGTAAAAAATGCGAGAATACATCGCAATAATAATGAGACAGCGTAAGAAAAACGAAGCAATAAAACGTCTATTTTTAGACAGCCACAAGTAAAAGTTGTCGTTTCAGGTCAGTCTTAGCGACATAAACATTCATTTCCTACTTGCAAGATAAAATGTTGCTTTTATCACTCTTATCATAAATAATTTTTTTTTCAGAAGCGAAAAGACATTCATTATTTGTCAGCATTTCGGGAACCGCAGCAACACGTAAAGTCAGGTACAACGCAATATTCCATTGAAGTTCCCACGATCATCGACACACAATGAAATTTTTATCTTTTGAAAACTACAATAGTACGACACATACACAAGTGTGGACGATTTTAACAAAACTACAGAGGGAATCATATCGTTTGTAATTAGAGCAGTTCGTTTAATACGAAATGTCAAATGAATATTTTGGATACCGCACAATAATTATGTGAATAATATGCTATTGAGTTGATGCCACAAATATCCTGTTAACAATAGAAAAACGTTCAACCTCATTCCAAACACAATTTAACAAGGCAGTTTTTTTAAAGACCAGGCCGCCATTATAATCTGCCGAATATTTACAACACACTTTGTTACTGCATTTTTCCCAAGATTATCTTTAATTTAAAAATATATGGTTTGAAAAGGATACGAAGGACGTCTGTAGTAGATTATGCGGGCGCAAATTAACATGCCTTTCCTACTCTGTAGAGCTCAGTACTCTGTAGATGTCAACTCATATGTGACGTTGATATCTGTGGATATAGTAGCTTAGGAAAACGTCTGGAGGTTGATTATGATGTCTAGGTCCAGCAAATGGCACGTACGTATTTATAAGTTAAAAACAAACAATTTTAGAGTCCTTGAGTTGGTAAATTATGCTTTTTAGATTTTTATTAATGAAATGATGTAAGTGCAGGTAATTTCATAAGTTTATGGTCACATTCCAACCCAAATGCAAATATATTTTGCGTTTGAAAACACTCAGGTAACATATTATGTCGCATTTTGGTTTGTATGCTGCAAACCAAAACAAAAAAAAGGATCAGAACGATATACTTATTTTCAAGGTTTCAGGTCTGTTTTTGATTCCTTTCTTAAATACAGAAGTAAAACGATACTTATTGTGACGATAACAACGACTTAAATGAGGATGACGGAAGAGTCTCGAGGAATTTCATGCAGTAGGTAATTGTTCAGTTTCACTCTTATGGCGTGAAAGCAGATTTAAATCTGAAATGAAAAATAAATTATTAATTTACGTTTAGAGATCCTTTAACAACTAAGATCATTGATGCCCTTGACTGATGATATTGTATAATACGTTCACGATAATGATGACAATGAAATTGATAATAATGAAGAAACCCAAGATGAAGCAATAGTGAAATGGAAGGCAGATGGAAAGGGATAGTCGAGAGAAAACCTGCCAAGAATTCACTTTGTTCACCACAAATTCATTTTCCTTTTCTACTCGGTCAATGTCCAGGCCTTCAACCACCATCCTGATTAAGGATTTTTGGATTTAGTCAACTCTATGAGGCAAATGCCAGAAAGATTCTTAGTTTTCTTTATCAGAAATAAAAGTGAAATTTATGCACAATCGATTTACAATAGAATGTAAAATAATTATTAATAAAACAGTTCCTTCTTTAATTAAAGACATTCGGTTTTTTGTATGTGCCTGTGATTTATTGTTTCAAGTAGTCATTACATGTTGGCAACGTTACGCCTAACATTTTTAGCCATCTTCAGGCCTCTGGTTTTAAGAGAATCATGATCAATTTACAATATTGGACGATATACAAAAATCGTTTTTAAATTATTTTTAACTGCAATCAAAAGTCATTTAAATTTACAAACGTTTGCATTACATTTACTATATTTTAGTATAAGTAGACATAGAAGCTTACCTTATTAGTACCTTATGAAGTTGGAAAATAATAATTTTAAAATTAGAATAAAATTATTTACAATATTGTTATTGTGATATTTACATTGAAAGTATTTTTATTCTAGTTTTAAAATTGTCTGCATAGTGGTTCCATTAGCGTAGAAGTCACATTCTTTATTTATATTGTTCGCCTATAATTCACTACGTATAAGAGTGTGTTCAAAATAAGACAAAAAAGGTGAACAAATGCATGAGAAGCGTACGGGTCGATCCATTTTAAGTGGTCCAGAATTTAATAAATTGGTCGCTCGACCATCTCAAAAAAATTTCATATTTTGTGCATAAATTTCCTTATGTTTTGGCTGTTCAAAGCCGTCTTTAACTTTTTTTTATTGTACCTGGTTTACAAATGGCGGCCATTTTTGTTTCGCGCCGTGCGCCATTTTTCGCGTTCGTAGACGTTTACTCTTTCCTAAATTGCTCAGCTCTCGGTTGTTGTAGCATTCTAGAATAGAAAGCATTAAAATCAGGCCTGCAAATCGAAATATTATTTATTTATGTTCTATGTTTTTATTTGGGCAATATTTGCAACCAAATCTATGGAACGCGAATGAACGAAAGTCGATTTTCAGTGAGTAATTTTTCAAAGAAGTAATAGAATCTAAGCCTTATTTTTTTCTGTGCTTTTTACATACAACAGTATAGTTACTTTTTGTAAAATATCATTGGTATATAACGTACCCCTTGAAAATTATATCCTCTTGAAAATTGGAATTTTTGGATTTTTTCCCAAATTTGAACTGTAATATCTCTGTTGGGGGACCAGATAAAAATCTGAAAATTGCACACGTGCTAGACCGCTATCATATCAAACGTCAGTAAAAATTACAACTTTTAGATTTAACTCTAAGTATATTTAAAAAAATTGAAAACTTACGAAAAAAAAAGGCTTCATATCCCCATTGAGGATACTTTGTGCCAAGCAGTCATCACATTATTTTGAAGCTATTTTAAACTAAAATCTACATTGATTTAAAATAATTAATTATACTTAATAATTAATATACATAAAAGTGGCCTAATGTATAATTTTCAATATTACGTATACTTTACTCTTAAACAAACTTACAATTTGACATCTACGTCCGTAATTGAAAAATGGTTGTCTTGATTTTGAAATTTGAACCACTTAAAACAAAAAGTGTTTATAAAATACAACAAATAAATAAATTCAGCATTTTGTTTATGTTTTGGCGCTTAAATTTGCCATTCTGCTTATTAGCGATTATTTCCAGGAAAAATAGGCCGTGGTCTAGTAGTGTTGATGAGTCAACTTGAAACTCTGTTTAACAATTTTTCAAAACCAAATCACTGATTTTTAATACTTCCGTTTCTGTTATAAAAGAACCACCTACCTAAAAGTTAAGCTTATATTTTAAAATTTTAAATTTGGTTTTAAATTTTGCTATTTCTAAACATACTAGGAAAACCCGGCAGACGTTCAGTCCTTCATCTCCCTCTTTCCCCTTTCTCACTGTCTTTCTCTCCCTCCCTCACTCTGTCTGTCTCTGCATCTCTCATTCACATTTAATTGCAGATGCTGCACACCTCTGGACAGGAGAAGTAATATCGGGAAGCCCCGGACCAGCAAAAATGTAAGAAAATGTTTTATCCTGTAGATTACGGTGTGAGAAATGTTTCTTTAAGGCCGTTGCCTTCAATATTTTAGTTTTAAGGACCTATAACGCCTCGTTAAGGAGTTATTTAACGATATAGATTCAAAATGCTGCCGAGAATATTGCGGGTTGCATTTGACGTGAATATTTAGGTTTGTACGACAGCGCCATGTAGTGGAGAACCAACAGCATAAAAACCTTGTGGGTGAAAAAATCACGCAGAAGTGCCAACTTTCATGGAAATCGGTCCAACGGTGTCGGTGTTTAGCTCTTACACACACACACACACACACACACATACACACACACACACACACACACACACACACACACACACACATATATATATATATATATATATATATATGTATATATATATATATACATACATTCATATATACATACATACATTCCTTTAACAATCCCAAATATTTAGATACTTCTTCACATCGATATATTAATTTTGAATATCGATGTTTGGTTAATTGATAAGTGATTCCGACCACATCAATAGCTAATTCTATTACTTCACGTTTCATCGCGGGATGTAACGGTGATCTTCCCTGCTGGAGTTGCAGATCTGGCGCCGACTTACGCTTCATCTTGTAGGTTTTCTCCGACTAGGTATCTCTTACCAGCGTGGCGCTGCCCCAACCAGGACAAACTCTGTAGCCCCAGCCGGTCTCCCGGCATGTTTGGTAGCGTAGTGCGCATAAGAGTGTGTGTGTGTGTGTGTGTGTGTGTGTGTGTGTGTGTGTATGCAAAGGACGAGGATACAAGGAATGGGAAGGAGAGATCGCGCGCTGTCCGTAGCCTATTTGTTAAGATACTGCTTCGACATTTGCCTGGCACTGATCTGAAAAAAAAAAAAACGCTATCAACTACCAATCAGACCAGCCGGTCACCAGAATTCTCCTTCAGGCAGCGGGTCAATTCGGCCTAGCTATATATAAGCTTTATTTGAACAAATATATGCACTTAAAAATAAATAACAAATTTGCATTTGCATTTGTACAAAAAGGTTTTGATTCAGGAAAACCTGTTTTTAAAATCAAACCTGGAAAACAGGCACTCCAGAATGTAATAAATTAAAGTAAATCATTTATGAGACTTAATAAAAATGTAGAATACAAAAAGTAAGCATAAAAGCAGAATACAATAAAAGCAGAATACAGTAAAAGCAGAATACGTAAAGCAGAATACAATAAAAGCAGGATACAGTAAAAGCAGAATACAGTAAAAGTTGAATACAATAAAAGTAGAACACAAAGAATGCACATTACATTTAAATTATAATAAAGGAACGCAAATTCAGAACATATGTGAAAAATAAAAGTTAATGTGCAAAGGATATCGCAGTAAAAATACAATAGGAAGACAATAATAACGAATAAGTAATAGTAGAGAACTAGCTATCTAGCTGTGTCGAAAATCTATCACCGTTGGTACTCGCGCCTTGGATGTCACGGTCAGAAGAACTTCAGTGACGTCAGTTGAAGCTCTAAGACACCTCTCCCGGTTGATGTTTGGCAATATCGATGATTTTCGTAAGGATTTCGCAACGTAATGTTTCCAAGCCGCCGCCGCCACCATTTTCCGACCTGAGCGTACCAGAGCACCGTAATCGAAGAGAACATTCGGAGCCGAAAGGCGTCTAAGAAACCCGAAGAATTCCATGAAAGGAATTGAATTCGCTGCAGACCGAAGTGGGCTGCCGTGAGGTATCAGGGAGAGGAATTAATATCGCTAGGTGATGAATAGAGAAAGTCCGGCGGAGTTTTGATGGCTTACTTCGCACCGCTCGGCTGTCTTCCATCTCTGTCCCGGGGAGATATGGCTGCTGAAGACCACTTCGGAGATTCAGATTGGAGGTAGCGGGGAACACACCGGGTGTCCCACCAACAGTGGGCCACTCTCATATCTTCTAAAGTTTCTAAAAGGTTCACGATATCGAAATGCAGCTTTCGTTCAATCTCATAAGATTCCATACAGATACCACTAAAGAAAATTGTATGACTGAAATGACCTCTGATAAAACAAACCCCGAAACTCGTATATCCATGCGTTCATAACCTTTTCTTTTAACTCTTCGAACGTAAATTATGACTAGAGACCGGAAAAATATGTAGAATGAAACTTCAAAATACATACATAAATATGTAATGATATGCAATAAATACGTAAAATCTAGAATTATGAAGATAGAGATTTTCACCCTTACTGCTATCTGTTCCTTGAAGACAGATTTTGAAATTGGGTCGTTTGCAATTTTTCGAAAATTTGACAACTTTTCGCGTAATTTTGAGTGAAAGAACTGGCGACAAAGTACGTGCTGTTTTAACAAAGTTAGTCTTACTTTCGTGTCAATCTAAAAACCTAACCTCAACAATTTTGTTCCTCACCCCAACAAAATTCGCACCCCTGATCTAAACCAACGTGCGCATGGTCACTGCTCTACGCCGGGGGCATTGTGGACATTGTGGGCAAGGTCATTTGCAACCATTCATACAATACTTTCCAACACATTTTTTCAAGTGTCAAATCTAAAAACCTAACCGCAACAATTATGTTCCTCACCCAAGCAACCTTGGCACCCCTGGCCTAAAGCAACGTGTGCACGGTGACATCTGCACGCGGCAGGCATTGTAGACAGCGCTTCGCCCACCTACACAGTTAGTGCGTAGAATGATTCAACGTCAGCAGTCGATCTCTAGACTTCGTTATCAGTGGCTATTGTTTTTTCTGTGCCATCTCAGCCTCTATCTTGAAGAGAATTCTAGCAACATTATTTTACTGATCTTCATTTATTGGTCACACGAACTGCAAGGTCATTAGCGACCATTTATACAACACTTTACATTTTTTTAAGTGTCAAATCTAAAACCCTAACCTAAACAATTTTGTCCCTCACCCAAGCAAACGTGGCACCCCTGATCTAAAGCAACGTGTGCCCGGTGACTGCTGCACGCCGCAGGCATTGTAGACAGCGCTTCGCCCAGCTACACAGCTAGTGCGTAGAATGATTCAACGTCAGCAGTCGAACTCTAGACTTCGTTATCAGTGGCTATTGTTTTTTCTGTGCCATCTCAGCCTCTATCTTGAAGAGAATTCTAGCAACATTATTTTACTGATCTTCATTTATTGGTCACACGAACTGCAAGGTCATTAGCGACCATTTATACAACACTTTACATTTTTTTAAGTGTCAAATCTAAAACCCTAACCTAAACAATTTTGTCCCTCACCCAAGCAAACGTGGCACCCCTGGTCTAAAGCAACGTGTGCCCGGTGACTGCTGCACGCCGCAGGCATTATGGACAGCGCTTCGCCCAGCTACACAGCTAGTGCGTAGAATGATTCAGCGTCAACAGTCGAACTCTAGACTTCGTTATCAGTGGCTATTGTTTTTTCTGTGCCATCTCAGCCTCTATCTTGAAGAGAATTCTAGCAACATTATTTTACTGATATTCATTTATTGGTCACATGAACTGCAAGGTCATTAGCGACCATTCATACAATACTTTACAATACTTTTTTTTCAAGTGTCAAATCTAAAAAACTAACCTCAACAATTTTGTTCTCACCCAAGCAAACGTGGCACCCCTGGTCTAAAGCAACGCGTGCACGGTGACGGCTGCACGCCGCAGGCATTATGGACAGCGCTTCGCCCAGCTACACAGCTAGTGCGTAGAATGATTCAACGTCAGCAGTCGAACTCTAGACTTCGTTATCAGTGGCTATTGTTTTTTCTGTGCCATCTCAGCCTCTATCTTGAAGAGAATTCTAGCAACATTATTTTACTAATCTTCATTTATTGGTCACATGAACTGCAAGGTCATTAGCGACCATTTATACAACACTTTACATTTTTTCAAGTGTCAAATCTAAAACCCTAACCTAAACAATTTTGTCCCTCACCCAAGCAAACGTGGCACCCCTGGTCTAAAGCAACGTGTGCCCGGTAACTGCTGCACGCCGCAGGCATTATGGACAGCGCTTCGCCCAGCTACACAGCTAGTGCGTAGAATGATTCAGCGTCAACAGTCGAACTCTAGACTTCGTTATCAGTGGCTATTGTTTTTTTCTGTGCCATCTCAGCCTCTATCTTGAAGAGAATTCTAGCAACATTATTTTACTAATCTTCATTTATTGGTCACACGAACTGCAAGGTCATTAGCGACCATTCATACAATACTTTTTTTTCAAGTGTCTAATCTAAAAACCTAACCTAAACAATTTTGTCCCTCACCCAAGCAAACGTGGCACCCCTGGTCTAAAGCAACGTGTGCCCGGTGACTGCTGCACGCCGCAGGCATTGTGCGGCGGAGGGCTCTTCGCCCACGCGGCTGCATAGACGGCGGGCGACATGCGCGCAGCCTGGCGGCCACCGCGCACGTCCGGCTTCCTCCTTGCTCCGCAACGCCACAAAGAGCAGGGCGGCCCCCCCCCCCCCCACGGCTTTTCACTGCCCGTCCGCCCGTCCGGCTGGCCAGGGGCCACCCCCGCGTGACTTCATGCACTTTGCGCAAGTTTCGCTTAGACGCCCGTCCCCTGCTACCCACACTCGCCCGTTCCCGTCCCGTCCACCCTTCCCTCTACCGTCCGCCTACGCCGCCTAGAGGTAGGGCTAGCCTAGCGTGGAAAATACATTTTCCGGAGGAAGTTTCGCGACCGGCGGACGTAGACCTGAAGACTTCTGTGGCGATTTCGTTAGGAATGTCTAGCCATAACTCGGCTAGAAAACAAATCGCTTTGCATCACATAAACCTTAAAATAATTAGAAAAACAGTTATGTTTTTTTCAGGACCCTTTCAGCTCTTTTTCAGCATTCCTACGTGGAAAATAGTACTTAGGTTACCTGTTTATTGATTGTTACTTTGTGGTACGCTGACGCCAAAGTGGACTTTGTCGCAAGCCAAAGCAGATTTTTTTGCATAGGCAAAATTGGACTTTGTCGTACGCGAACTGCAAATATAACGTGGCAATAGAAAACATCTGAACACTCCAAAGAGAAAAGAAGTCCGGCCAGGGGCTACTCCAGCGTGATTTTATGCAATTTGCGCAAAGTTTCGCTTAGACGTCCATCCCCTGCATCCCACACTCGCCCGTCCCCGTCCCGTCCACCCTTCCTTCTACCGTCCGCCTACGCCGCCCAGAGTTAGGGCTAGCCTAGCGTGGAAAATTCATATTCCGTTGGAAGTTTCGCGACCGGCAGGCGTAGAGCTAAAGACTCCTGTGGCGATTACGTAAGGGATGTCTACCTGAAACTCGGCTAGAAAAAAATCGTTTGCATCACATAAACCTTAAAATAATTAGAAATACTGTTATGTTTTTTGAAGGACCCTTTCAATTTTTTTCAGCGCTTACGTGGAAAATAGTACCTTAACGATTTATTGATTGTTACTTTGCGGTACCCTTACGCCAAAGTGGACTTTGTCGTAAGCCAAAGCGGAATTTTTTTCGTAGGCAAAATTTGACTTAGTGATACGCAAATATAACGTGACTATATAAAACAACTGCCTACTACAAAGAGAAAAAAATGTCCAGCCAGGGGCCACCCCCGTGTGATTTCATGCACTTTGCGCAATGTTTCGCTTAGACGGCCGTCCCCGTCCCGTCCACCCTTCCTTCTGCCGGTCGACTACGCCGCCTAGAGTTAGAGTTGTTGGGCGAGCCTAGCGTGGAAAATACATTTTCCGGTGGAAGTTTCGCGACCGGCGTGCGTAGAGCTGAAGACTCATGTGGCGGTATCGGTATAAGTCTCGCTGAAATTCGGGTAGGGAACACGCAAATGGCCCGCGTCACATGTAATCATGTATATCCTAAAATTATTAAAAATACAGCTAGCAAGCAAGCAACATTTGAGTGACGTAGTGTGTAATGATCTCGACGCCTTTTCATTGCTCGGCGAATCAACTTCGTGTTGAAGTCTCACGAGTCACCCTGAAATCCTGAAACAGTAACCCCGGTTTAATGAAGTCGGTTCTTGAAGTCGGATTCACGATGTGAGGGTTTCCCCCAACCAGGTATCTCCCACGAGCGGGGCACCGCCCCATTCAGGACACGCTCTAAGCTCCCGACCGCTTTCCCAGCATGTGTGGTAGTGTAGTGCATGTTAGCGTAAGTGTGTGTAAGGGGTGAGGATAGGACAAGGAAGAGGAAGGAAAGATCCCGCGCGGTCCGTGACTCGTTTGGTATGGTACTGCTCCGGCATTCACCTGGAATTGATTGGATAACACGCAAAACTACCGATCAGAGCAGCCAACTTCTAGAATTCTCCTCCAGACAGCGACGTGGCTATGTAACTAGTGTCGAAAATCTTGGCAACGTCGGAAATCGAACCCCAGGACTTCCCGGTACTCCAGTGACATTGGTTAATGCCTTGAGCATGTCTCCTGGTAGAAAAGCTACTAATCGGAGATAACATGAGCCGCAATACACAACATTGTTCTATTGCTAGTATCAATTCCAAATATAGTATCGCTGTGAGTGTCGTAACATCCCTAGATCAAAGGACTTGCGATGAGGCTGGAGGGAATATTACGGACGGAATTGCGTATATGACTGATAAACCCAGAGTGGGCCGATGGGCATAAAGCCGAACGAGGTACTGATTCAGGAGGACTTGCATATGAATAGATGGAATGTAATGCGGTTTCGGATAAATGTTGGGTGAATGATTACGGAGTTAAGTAATGGAGGGTGGATGGATGGTAACGAATGGACGACTGGGTGGGTGAGTGAATGATAGAGCGTGGGTGGTAGTGGATGGGTGATAGTGAGGGGGTGAGAGTGGGTGTGTGATCGTGGGTTGTTGATAGTGGTTGGGTGATGACAGGTGAGTGACCCTGGGTGGATATGTGGTGGACATGTAGCATTGGATGAGTGTTAGTTGGTGGGTGATAGTGGGTGGGTGATGGGTGGATGATAGTGGCTGGTTGATGGTAGGTGGGTGGCAGTTGATAGTGTTTAAGTGATATTTGATGAGTGATAATGGGTTGGTGACAAAGGTGAGTGGTACTGCGTTGGTCGTAGTGAGTGGGTGACAGTGGATAGGTGACAGTGGATTGATGATAGTAGGTTCTTGTTGGTTGTCGGGTGATTGTCAGTGAGTGGATAGTGGGTGGATGATAGTGGATGGATGAAAATGAGTGGATGATAGTGTGTGGGTAAATCGATAATAATGGCTAGGTGATAGTACGAGGTCGACAGCGAGTGGGTTATATCGAGCACACACTCACTACCACACCCCACCCACTATCATAATGGGTAGTGAGTGGACGACAGTTGATGGGTATGGTTGTTGTTATTGGTTGAGTGATGGTAGGTGGGTTATAGTGGATGGGTGATAGAGGGTGAGTGGTGGGGGTGGATGATGAAGAGAAGGTTAATGGGGGTCAGTGGTTAATGAAGAGTGAGTAATCACGGGTGGGTGACGATGAGTGACCAGCGGGCGGTTCGCTAAAGGGAGAGACTAGTGGCCACTAACTATAGTTGGGTATACTTCGGTTTTTATAACGCGGCGCCTGAAAACCCGTCTACACAACGCAATGTCACGGCATTTCGCGTCTTTCTCGCTCGCAGACACATCGCACTGCTTGATACGGTCGCGACCACGGGGCACGTAGCCGTACAACCAGTGGCGAAGCGTGAGGTTAATTTTTTGATAAGCTCAGTCACGAACATATTGTAAACACACATACTTAATTTGTGAAATACTGAATATTACAAAGCTAGAGATCACAAGAACACAAATGTAATTTAATAATAATAATAATAATAATAATAATAATAATAATAATACACATACTTGAAATCAGCATTTGCTAAATGATCGTGTTTTATTAAAAGTAATCACAAAGTTAAATGTGGGAGAAGAAAGCGACCATTCTCAATATTGTACTTAATTAATTAAGAAAAGATGTATTCAAATACTAAAATTTGAAGTAAATGAATGTTTTACTCGGGATGTTTGTAGCGATTAGAAATTGCTCAATGACCTCTAGCCGACATTCCCGGAAGTTCCACGCAAGCTTGGGGTGAAGACAGCGCCTGCCGGCAAGAGTTTCAATTTCTTGTACAGTCGTAAGGCCGGCCTAATCTCTGCGCGTGTCACACAGCCAGCCCACTCAACGCGCATGCGCACTCACTTCCCCGCGCCACGTCCCTCACCTTGTGACATCATAACCTGTTAAGCTGAAGGGACTCAGCCTTGCCCAGGCCTCGCCGCCTCTCCCGGTAAGGGAAAAGACATAACGCATGGAATATGCATAAGAATAGAAAAACAATTTGGCGTGCATTTGTACGGCATTAATTGACTACGTAGCGACATTATGAATGAACAATTTTATATTTTTAGGAATGAGATATTCTTCTTTTTCTTCTTCAAAATTCTTTGGGATAGCGCAGCTTACTCTGCCTACCCTAAAGCTTCTCGTACAACCGAGAAAGACACGAAATGCCATGACATATTCCATCGTGAAGCCGGGCTTTGGCGCGGCACGTTATTAAAACCGAAGTGTAGTGCACGAGTGACGGTTTAGCCGTGGACAGTGGAAGCCAGTCTGTATTGAACGACGTACAGGAGGTGGCAAAGCGAGATAGAGGGCAGTCCCTCTAGACCAGGGGGGAGTGGCCGAAGGGGAGGGGGACGGGAGAGGGCCTGAGCAAGTTGAGCGCACTTCCCTGTGGACGCGCAGAGAACTTAGAGGCGCCGGGCGACTGCCCCGCTAGGACAAGCCCCAGCGGCCGCCCTGATAACTTGCCTCTCCCAAGCGCCCTCCCGCACGACACAGTGGGTGCGCACAGAACATCACCACCGCCAGAACTCGGAAGGTTAGCGGAGATTCAAGCCTAATTGAATGGGTGAGTGGAAAAACAATACAGTCGACTCCGGTTATAGTGAACGTCTGGGGACTAACATTTTACGTTCACTATATTCCAGGTTCACTACAACCGATGTGGTCAAAATTAAATAGAATTTCTCCATAACAATTGATTTTATTTATGTAGATCCAACAAAATACATTAAAAGTTCTAAATGAAAATTTCAGTCTCTTTATTTGTCCTTAGGACAAGCCCCAGCGGCCGCCCTGATAACTTGCCTCTCCCAAGCGCCCTCCCGCACGACTCAGTGGGTGCGCACAGAACATCACCACCGCCAGAACTCGGAAGGTTAGCGGAGATTCAAGCCTAATTGAATGGATGAGTGGAAAAACAATACAGTCGACTCCGGTTATAGTGAACGTCTGGGGACTAACATTTTACGTTCACTATATTCCAGGTTCACTACAACCGATGTGGTCAAAATTAAATAGAATTTCTCCATAACAATTGATTTTATTTATGTAGATCCAACAAAATACATTAAAAGTTCTAAATGAAAATTTCAGTCTCTTTATTTGTCCTTAGGACAAGCCCCAGCGGCCGCCCTGATAACTTGCCTCTCCCAAGCGCCCTCCTGCACGACACAGTGGGTGCGCACAGAACATCACCACCGCCAGAACTCGGAAGGTTAGCGGAGATTCAAGCCTAATTGAATGGGTGAGTGGAAAAACAATACAGTCGACTCCGGTTATAGTGAACGTCTGGGGACTAACATTTTACGTTCACTATATTCCAGGTTCACTACAACCGATGTGGTCAAAATTAAATAGAATTTCTCCATAATAATTGATTTGATTTATGTAGATCTAACAAAAACATTAAAAATTCGAAATAAAAATTTCAATCTCTTTATTTATCCTTAGGACAAGCCCCAGCGGTCGCCCTGAAAACCTTCCTCACCCAAGCGCCCCGCCGCACTACACAGTGGGTGCGCACAGAACATCACCACTGCCGGAATTCGGAAGGTTAGCAGAGATTCAAGCCTAATTCATTCAATGGGTGAGTGAAAAAACAATACAGTCGATTCCAGTTATAGTGAACGTCTGGAGACTAACATTTTTGGTTACATGCGAGGTTCACTATAATCGATGTGGTCAAAATTAAATAGAATTTCTCCATTAAAATTGATTTTATTTATGTAGATCCAACAAAGTACATTAAACGTTCTAAATGAAAATTTCAATCTCTTTATTAGTACTTAAAAATTAAAATGTTTGCTTCCTACGTTTATCATTAATGATTTCCTCTTGATCCTTCTTCAGAGTTCGTGCCCTCTCCATACTTCATTCTGCATTGTCCTGTGTCTCTAAGTATCGTAGTGCAGTCTTGACACCCTTCAATTTTTGTTGCACTGTTGGAACACCATCCCTTTCTACTTAGGCCTTTTTGCTCGCGTTATAACATACCACATGCTTTCGGTAAGGGCGTGGCACAAGCGGTTAATGAAACTGATTGCTTTTCCGCGCTGCATGACGGTGTAGCGTCATGCACGCTCAAACGTGCAGACGGTAGAATTTCACCGGAAGCTGAACAAAGGGCTGGACATCTGGCGTGGTGACGCGCAATGACGCATCGGTTTTTCCGAGCGCGTAGCGTCGTTCTCAGGTGCTGGGACGGCAACGGTGGCGAGGGAAGACGCCAGGGCGCCTTTAAAAGCCGGGTGACGAACGCCCCACCTTCTTCTTTTCTGTAGTTCGAGCTGTGTGAGCAGGAGGCTGTGCGACTAGCACGCGGAGGGGAAGCCGGCATTAGTTTGTCGTCAGTCGTGAGACATGTAGGTTTGTCTCGGCAGAGCGGTGCATCACACCGAGGGGAAACGTTTGTTGTTTGGCGGTGTGGTAGCCGCACTGTTATATCACTTCTTGTGGTGGGCTCTATTTATTTAGTTAGTAGAAGGCAGTGTTATGGTGTTTTACGACTTCGGTCAGTGTTTTTTTTAATAATAAACCAACTGTTTATTCTACCCACCCTCGTCTGTGTTTTAATACATCCGTATGACGCCACAACGGGAATCGCCAGGCTGTGAGCCTATGGCAGTCGCGCGCTTCCTGTCACCAACGTACGCCTTCTTAACGCGCTTTGCCCCGCGAAATCTCTAGGAACACCAAACTGGAAACTGAAGCAAGCAATCGCGCGTCACCGCCGCCAGTTGTAGCCCACGCGGGACACGATCTTGGTTTCCGCAGTCAAACTGAGTGGCATGAGGTCATCAGTAAGGTCTCCATTCCAGGTCGGCTACCTCTACCTCTGGAGAGATTAGAGATCTCTTAGATTATGACGTTTGACTGACGATATTTTTTTTCCACGCTGCCTAGCGCAGGGGGCCGTTACAGGGTAGGAAAGCCCCACATCTCCCACCACTTTCTCGAATGTACGCAAGTGGTGGACCTGACTGTGTCCGCCATCTGCGGGCCCGGATATTACATATGGTTGCTGGGATCATCAGTACCCTCTAGCGACCATTTCTGACAACTACCGAAGAGAACGTAACTTCCTGTTTTTATGTTTTGAAAGTTTTGATCGTTTCGATCGTGAACCATACACAAGGTGTGGCTGCGTACGTACCCTCTTGTAGATACCTCGTTGTTAAACCTGTGGATAACGTCTTTGTTAACTTTCTTAAGAAGTTAAGAGTTTCGTTCTTCGTTACAGAGGAAATTGGTTGAGAGGTTTGTGGATAACCTTTGTTTCTTCCCTGCAACATGCCACAACGGAGGCGATGTTGCCAAATTGCTGCAATAGCTATGTGTGTTGTGAGGCTGTGTGTAATGTGTAATTGCTACAATATATGTGTATTGAGTCTTTGTATTGTTAGAAATTAACGTTTAATTTAAAAATAAATATTACGATGTAACATTTTATTCGTAAAATGTAAAATCACTTTCTTTTATATTACATGTTTATCCTCGATATCTTTCCCTGCCTTCAAAATTCCTAAGTCTTGTAACATTTATTTTGTTCTTAATTCATCTGCAAATCATATGTACTTATAAATAAATTCAAAAGTCAATATAAATAATATTGGAAGTGAAACCGGGCTGTACTGTCTTGACACCGGGGTCCTCTTCGCTACTCGTTTTGAGCGGATCTTTGTCATTGGCTGATTCGTATTCCCAGCACATTTTTAAAGGTTCAACGCTATTGGGGCCCGGGAATGCCGGCGTCCCCCAATTTCACCGTTGGTTCCCCCCACCAGGCCAAATAAAAGCTGGCCGTTATACATTGACTGACGTCTCCGATATATACTCTCTGGCCTAGTGTTGGAATTTACGGCACCGAGGCGATATGCTTCTTTTCCCAGGAGGAATTTGAATTGAATTGAATTGAATTGATGCCTTATTTACGTGGCGAGACTCAGGCCATGAAGCCTGCTCTTCCGTCTGACCACGCAAATTTCGCTACACTCCTTTCACCGACTAGCGGAAAGAAGGTATTACTGAGGCGACGAAACAGGCGATTTGAATTTAGCTCAGAGGCGTCATTTAGGCTTGAGGATCTTTTACATGCAAGTAAATCTACTAACATGGGACAGCCGGCTTTACTTCACCTCCGAAGGAAGGCGTACGAAGGATTTTTTCGCCCCTAAAAATCCACGGCTTCGATCGGAATTTCTCTGAAGGAAATTTCCAGGATATTCTATTTCCTACGTTTACTATAGCAGTGGTTTAGGTTCACTGTATCCGAACCTTCTTATGTTTATTTGTGTTGTAAGTGAAACGGGACCAGTAACTTAAGTTCACTATAACCAACGGTTCACTATATACGAGTTCCCAGTATCCGGAGTCGACTGTACTTGTCACAGAAAGTTCATTTTAAGATAATACAATTTATAATTTTTAATAAAACAATATAGGTTTTCACGGCTGGCTATTCTGTTAAAAAGACGTGGTCGATCGGACATTCTGTGCCAAAACATTTCATCTGCTAATGCGGCAGACATCTTCAGTTGTTTTTGAGTACACGCAGTGTCATTTCAGACAGCAAACTGGTGATTGGAAAACATTTGGATGGGACGCTGGTGTCGGCTGTTGACATACGAACGGTCAAGCTGACAATCACCAGTGCCCCAGAACCGTAAACAAGAAGAAATGTTTACTAGTTACCAGTTAGCTATCTGAAAGGACACTGCGTGACACTTCGGGATCTCAGTGCCACTGAAGATGTCTGCCGCAGTAGCAGACAAAACGTTTGGGCCCAGAATGTCCGATCGATCACTGCTACACAGCCCGGAAGGTATTTTTAATTATATAATTTTTATTAGATAGGATCAGAAACATGTTGAGAACTTAATTATCTTTTCTCTGAAATATTGTACCAAGCCATAAGAATATGTTGTGAGGAATACTTACGATAAAACTTTATTAATAGCTTTGAACGATTTAAGATTAAAATTAAAAAGAAAAGGATTTTTATCTTTAAATGTACCTTATAAATCAATAAATTTCTTATTAATAGGCTTCGATTGGGAATTAGTCAGTAAGAGTGTTATAATTTACATTAAAACTGTGGGTTGTTACTGTTTTTCCACTCACCCGTTCAATATTTTCTTCTTCGGGCTTTTATTCAGCCGCCAGCCTCTTACCTTTTACGTCCCAATGGAATTAGACCATTCACTAGACACCAACACACTTTCGGGCTCCTCTGATCTGGTGTCAGCTGAACGCGAGGTCCTCCGCGACGACACCCACATGACAACAAGGGACAATCAATCATACCGAAGGGGGGACTCGAACACGCGACCCTTCGAACCGAAGTGGTGAGTCGATACATGGTCGTAGCCACCTCGGCCATCCAGAACAGCACCGATTCAATTAAAAACCGAAAATTAATTCATCTCTTATTGTAAGATCTTTTGTCATTATTGGTTCAAAACTACTAAACCGTTCTAATACCGCCAAGCTTTCCTTAAACAAAGCATCTGTTTTCCGATTTAAATATAGTACCTCCTCAAGGTCAGGAGCTGGAAGGAAGGGAAACACTGTTATCTAATCGGAAGCATCAACACCAATAATTTCAGTGGTAACAAAACTTCGGATTGGACGACTGTGTACCTCTTTCTTTCCAGCTCGTGACCTTGACAAGATAATACATTTAAATCGGAACAGTTAATTTACATGCTTTTGCACATTTGTGTAAACAAGTGCTACATAGTGGAGGTATCCAAAGGTTCCGGCTCAGTTAAGTTTAAAGACACCAATGCGCTATCTCTATAGCGAATCTTAGGGTTCCAGTCTCGACGGTGAGTATTTTTCGACACCAGCTAGATTTTTTTTACATCGGATTCAGCCGTTCTCTGGAGGAGAATTCTAGCCAGCCGCCAGCTGCTCTGATCGGTAGTTTTCCGTGTTTTCTCAGAACAATACCAGGCGCATGCCAGAGCAGTACCCCAACAAACGGACCACGGATCGCACGCGATCTTTCCTTCCTCTTCCTTGTCCCATCCTCACCCTTTACTTACACACACAAACACACACTAATATGTACTGCACTACCACATATGTCGCTTAGAGGTTGTCTCGGTTGGGGCGGCGCCATGCTGGAGAGAAATCTGGAGAGAGAATTACCCTACTAGCCCATCCGTAGATCGGCGCCGGATCTCGCCATCTAGCGGGGGAGGAAGGTCGCCAACTTCCGTAAAAATCATTCACTACGCTAACGAAACTAATAAGCATAGCTGCTGACAAGAAACATTAAACAAGCAACCCAAATAGACCTCTAAAAATGGCAAAGACCCCAAAAGGTTTTCTTTTGTAGATTGCAATTCTGGAAATATAAACTCGTGCTACCTCTTGGCCCCGAAATCTGCGTTTCGTGAATCTAGGAGGTGCCATTTCCGAGTTAATGACGATGGTATGACAGAAGCAGTTACAGTGGTGTTACACTTTGGATCTGCTTTCGGTTTTGCGTATAACTGGCGATTTTTTTTAAAGCAAAATTTATAAAAATATTTAAAGCAAAATTTATAAAAATATACATTTTTCGCAATAATTTTGTTTGATGCAACCTTGTAGGGTACTTACCTATGTATCATGTCGAAATTTGTGTTGCTGGTGTCTTAAGAATATTGTACAAAATTTGACATTTTCCTTATTATAAATGGATTATTATCATTATTAATGAGTAAAATGTTATTATGCAAACAATTACGTTCAAAAAGGACATAAACCCACATGTAAGTGAAGCTCCTCCAAAAACTATGCGCAGTAACAAACTAACTCTACTTCTCACCAACATAGACCCTCGTTTTCAGCGTTATCCGTAGCAACAATGTACATCGGAGGTTTTGTAGTTAATAAACCGGAAAATCGACTCATACATTCTTCCACATTTTCAATGGTAAACAGTGTTGATTACGCATACTGGCCGAGCACAACAAAACCGGACTTTTTGTCGGACGTACCCGCGATTGCTATTCTGGCAGTCTAACACTTTCCTACGCATTTGTTGCCGACTTTTCCAAAAATGCGCAGCCCAATTACATCTCGTAGGGTCTCATGAGTCAAGGAGCGGGTGGTCTATGATCGTCTTTTTTTCGCTTTCATATTTGAAGAACATAAAAAGAAAAATAATAAATAATGTTCCTTTGAACATTGTTCTTTGCTTCAAAGCTTGCTATTTCAGCTAACCTATTTTGGAATATTCTTATTTATTGAAACAGATTTCCATGAGTACAATGGGATGCTCAAAGAAGACCCAAAGTCTTTCTTTAAATACTCAGAATTAAAATAATTATATTTTAATTAGATAGTGTACTCTGTTCTGAAAATTCTACAACCTGTGCTCCAAAACATCTATTTGCTTTACTCGTGAATGGAACTTAACTAAATTTTCTTCTTCCCCGTCCCAAAATATCTCCCGATATGCAATGTCTGCTAAGGGACTCAAAAGAGAAAGGAGATTAACTGGGAAGCGGGTATGATGGGAACATGATCGCGAGGTTCAATAGAAGTATTTCCGTTTTATCTTTCAGGCTCGTATCCCACCCCATTCTCCCTCGCTCTCTGTCGCTCCTTCTGAAAGGATTATGTCCGGCGAGTGAGAGCCTGGTATCTGACCATCGCTGGTTCAAAGGGTGAAAACCATACAAACAGGAAAGTGGCTTTGGCATATAACCTAACGCTCACCAAGGCGACGTGCCAGCAACTTCCGTGTCTGGCTAGTGGCAAAGATACGTGCTGCAAATTACCACTAAGAGCAGAGGGCTCCAAGGCATGGGTTTCCAGTTAAGTCAGCAATACTCGAAATCTTCATAAGTCGGAATACTCGATCATTTAAAATCTGTATAATGCGAAACATCGATAATTCAAAGCAACGATAATTCGAAACATCTATATTAGAAACGATCTATAATTAGAAACCTCGATAATTCGAAGCATCTTTAATTAGAAGCATCGATAATTCGAAGTAACGATAATACGAACCTCGATAATGCGAAACCTCAATAAAACGAAACCTCGATAATGCGAAACATAGGTAATACGAAACATTGATAATCCAAATCTCTCACTGGGCACAAAAACCAAAAAAATTGAAACATCGTTATATCGAAATTAAAAATGTTTTGTCCATTATAACCCCTTGTAAGCGAAGCTCTTCCAAAAACTACGCACAGTAGCGAACTACCTTCACTGCCGTCCACCCGCCCACCTCCGGCTTTCACCGCAAAGTCCGCCTCGGAGGCGGCGGCGGCGGTCGTCGAGTGTCCACGACGGACGGGCGGCGGCGGTGGGGGTGGTGGGGGCGGTCGGCCGCAAACTCCGAGGGCTGCGCCGCAATTTGGGCCGTTGACGTGCAATTTCCTCGCGCGGCCCCTGGGCTTTGCCACCGCGCGACGCGTGGGCCGGCCCCTTGGACGGGCGGCGGGCGGGAGGCGAGGCCGTTCACGCATTAGCGCATTAGCTTATGGCCTGGACCTGCCCTCTCCCTGACGGGCCACGCTAGAGCGATCCGATGGACAGTGGGCGCTGGCAACGGGGTTGGAATAAAGCCACTCTCATTGACGTGTTGAACAATATCGATAATTTGTCCGAGTAGAATGTCAATAATTTGAAACATCGAAATCTCAAATGTCAAAATCTCCATAACTCAAAACATGAGTAACTCAAAGCCCGATAAATCGAAACCCCAATACCTGGAAGCCCCAAGAAC
>JAHLJT010005437.1:81882986-81920911 GCA_031308135.1 Acheta domesticus | reverse complement strand
ATGTCCTTACTTTTGACACTGAATTGAAACTCATTTTGAAATTAAACACTTTTAATCCATGAATTTAATAAAAAATGCCGTGAAAATTAGAACTGCACACAAGAGTTCGATTTTGCTTCAGTGCCTCAGTCGTTACCACAAAATAGTTAGATGGCAGCCCAGAATAGGAAGTTCTCTCTAACCTCGACGTTAACAATCGAAAAGTACTCGAGCAAGGACTGAACGTCTTACGCTCGGTACTTGTGACTCCATTAGTTGAGTCCGGTTTCAAGTCTAAAATGCAAATTCAAGTTTTCGAAGGGAATGTCAAAACAAGGAGAACACTTAATTCAACAAGTGAAGTTTATCTTCGACTGGCGGAAATATTGAGAATATTTTATATTCCTGTTGCAAAATTCATCAAGTGAAAGAAACATAAGTGCAGATGTTAGAAAAGACGGAGTAAGTTGATTCAAAAACGTGTCTTTTTTCTTATCCACAACAAGCAAAATTCCATTAACTAGCAAAAGTGTTTTCCATTCGCAAAATACTTTCCTATTCAGGAATTCCAACTCAGTTTACTTACGTGTAAGACGCAATGAGCAAACCAGTGCACCGAACGTGAGAGTGGGAATAACAACCACCCTGACAGTATAAAAAATGTACATTTGACAATTATCGAAAATTCAGTGGTTATAATAAAAAACGAGTTTGAGTCAAAAGTTAATTAAAGCGTTACAGACGACGAAACCTTATTGAATGTAGTTTTTCAAAGTGTCTAGTATTTCACACAAGAAAGTGCATGCGTAATTTTGAAAATAAATGAACATTACCTTATTTGAAGGTCTAGTTCGAAGTTCAGGTTTTCGTTTAAAAATCTCAGTTTTCAGAAATTGTAGGTACAGGAAGACACCGATACATTTTTAAACGTTTACAAATTTCGAAAATTTAGAGTTAAACGAAAGCGGATGTCCGATTTTTTAAGAGTACATTGCTTTATTGCTAAAAGTTAATGAAACATTTTGAGGGAATTTTTGAGAATTTTTTAAAAATGTTGTGGCATTATGATTAGTACCTTCAAAACACATATCGTTCGTTTCAAATTCGTAGCACCTCAAGGTCGGTCACACTGACCGGAGAATATCAATTTTGGAGAAATTTCTATGAACATTTTATAACGCCGTTTTTTTTGTCTAGAGACAGACGCAGATACATACATCTTGCCTTAAACCAAATTTTTAGGTTTCAAGACCCACAAAACATGAAGTGTTACTGCACAACGTAGTATGGAAAATATTTACAACACAAAGAAGCACGGATTCACCAATGATTTTGGTATCAGCGGAATCACCATTTTCTTGGTATCAACAAAATAAATCTGTCAAAATTTGCCACTTTACGTTGCAACATTACAATTATCACTCTTACTATATGTACTCTCTCTACGTAAGGAGTATGCGAGAAAGTAAAACAGCACCAACGTCGGAAATATATAACAAAATCCGTAGTTCAGCACCAAGCTAATACCCTGCCTCACAATGAATCTCTAGTTCATGTCACCTCTCTCAACTTCAAAAAGAAAAAAAATTGCGAGTTCTCCCCTTCAAGTCTCGATTTTAACGAGTGAACTAACGAAATGTCTCTTTGCTAACCAATTTTTAGGCATCAAAGGACCCACAAAATATGGATTTTGACTCGACAACGTATAGAGAAATAATTTACTACATAAGAAGCAAGATTACTATAAAGAAGCCCAGAATTCAACTGTCCACTTTCTGTTAAAACTCACTTCAACTTTGCTGGTTAAATCACCCCTTTATGCTGCAACATTGCAATTCCATTTTTTAACAATACCCAAAGTAAGGAATTACGAGAAAGTAAGAACACCCAACATCGTAAACATACTACAAACTCTACAGTTCAGCACCAAGCTAGTAACCAGCCATCATACTGAATCTCTAGTTCACCCCACCTCTCTCAACTTCAAAAAGAAGAAAAAAAATCTGCGAGTTCTCCCTTCGGACTCGGGTTTTAACGAGCGGACACAGAAATGTCCCTTTGGAGCACACTTTTCTCTCCTACCCTACGGCGATTCTGTGCAGCGGAGCGGGGAGCGTGAACGTGCGTGAAAGGTACAGGAAACGCACGTCCGCCCAGGAGCAGTTTGTAGCACACGTTTCGTTTTTCCCGCCGGAGTTGGCTCGCGATTGTGCCGGACGGGCCGATAAAGGGAACGGTGTTGGTTCGGTGGAACGTAAAAGAGAGATTCGGGTTGTTCGGAAGAATTAGCTACCTGTCCTGGGAATGTTAAATGTTTGAGTCTAATTCTCAGAATCTATTGAAGTCAGCTTGTGAAATGTATACAGATTACTGATATATCACTCATAATATAACACTAAATCAATGGTTCCGAAAAACGCTTACTAATTTTTGTAGATTAAATGTTATTTTATGAAACTTAAATTCTCTTAATGTAAATTTTATCACTTTTTCTGATCAATAAGTTCTGCAAAATGGTTAATCTAAGGTCATCAGAAAACAACATTGTTTCAGTTGATGTAGGAGATCTTTGTTGACAACTCCTGAAAATATCGGTTTCTTTTTACAAAAGTCAAAAAAACCCATTTAGTATTAAAAATAACAACTTTCGCGAAACGGGCTTTAAAGATACAACCCTCAGTTTACATCTGCTCGAGAACTTGCCTCTTCAGATTAATTATTTTCCAGTAATTACCTTGTTTTTCACACATTTTCTGTTGGTTAGCATCACAATTTAATTTCTGGTATATTTTATCTTATGTAATAATTTGATTAAATTAATGTCAAATAAGCTTGAGTTAATAAAAAGGACCAGGAGGCCATGAAATATTTATAATGTCAGGTGTTTATATTTTTCACTTATTTGGTAAATTAATGTATTTTATGTAAAATTATCTATGTTCACATTAATATGCAAAGGGTGTAGTAAGTTGGCACACTGTGATTAAATAATTATTTACTTTCGGGTAAATAATAATAGAGGAAAGTACCCAATACCCGTGCCCCTATTTTGTTTTCGAAGATTTCTTAATCTAATTTTCTGCACAATGAAATCGAAATATTCGCAACGCATACCTTACTTACTCGTAGTGATACAAATTTTCTTATATAACTTTTACACATATTTATCTTGGCCGTTCTTGTTCGCCTTTCATATTAATCTTGTTCTTATCTTGTTTGCTTATTTATCTCTTGTTCGTCCAGTAATGGAATATGGAACAATTTATTGGGATCCGCACAAAATTATGAAGTGTAAACATTTGAAAAAGATTCAGCATAGGGCAGCTAAATTTACTTTCGGGACCAGCAAATAGCTAGGTGGAATTATTAAAAACAGGCGATCAGTAGCAAGACTCTGCGCCTTGTATAAAGATTTTAATGGTCCTCCAGCTTGGAAGGAAATTAATCGGCGGCTATGTATTCCTACATACATCAGTAGAGGGGATCACAGGCACAAATAAATTTAAGACAGCAGAGAACGGATGTCGGGAAATTTTCTTTTACAAATCGAACGATTACGGAATGGAATAGATTGCCCGCAAAAATCTTTAATCATTTTCTCAAAGCGTTCAACAGTTTAGAAAATTAATTTGGGGTTTTATTAAGTAAATGAGGGAGAATAGTGGGTTGTATAGCGATGCATAAGTGCTCTCTTGTGAAGTGAGGTGTCGTGCAGTGTGTAGCAGAGAAATAAGGATAGAGGAAATGTTTACAGGTCTTAGTGAGTGAAGTGAGGTGGAAGTGCATTGTGATCCTAATTGTATAACATTTAGTGCGGAGTTAGATTATAGAAGATTTTTTCTCGTAATGTAATTTAATGTTTAATGAATTAGTCAGTTTTTATATTATTATCATTATTTTACCATTATTTTTATTATTTTACCATTATATTGCTAAAATTTATTATATAATTTGTTAGTATATTACCTTATTATTATTGTTATTACTATTATTATGGGTATTAGTATTCTATGTTACTGAGAGATTTGTGTATTTTTATGGTTTTTGTAATTAGCTTCCACCGTGTTATACCCAATTGCAGTTTAAATAATTTATCTTATATTCGTATATACTCAAGTGCACATATGTTTCATACATAGGCAACTTTTTGGGCTCCCGCACCTCCTACATAAGCCCAGAGTGACACATTAGGCTTATCACCCATAGTTCTACAGCTCTCTGAAATTTACTCGGCAAAACATGTTTCTCCGCATCTTCTTCATCTAGAGGGAAGATATTTCTGGTAGAGCTTTCCAGTGTGGAACGAGCCAGAGAGACATTTATCGATTCCTCGCGGAAGATGGAATTTTCCTTTTGCTTTTCGTTAAAACTTCAGAATTTTCGTAAAGCCTGTCTCTTTTCGACTTCTCTAGGCTTAAATTTTGAAATTGTCTCTTGACTCTTTCTTGTTCCAGCCCTCTTGAACTGGTAGGTTTTCGAGTGCGATCTTGCTTTTCATTAGACTCCTAAGGTACCAAAGTG
This sequence comes from Acheta domesticus, assembly GCA_031308135.1. Classification (NCBI taxonomy): domain Eukaryota; kingdom Metazoa; phylum Arthropoda; class Insecta; order Orthoptera; family Gryllidae; genus Acheta; species Acheta domesticus. The sequence goes on along the minus strand of JAHLJT010005437.1, from coordinate 81,916,411 downwards.
CAAAATACCTTATTATTTTATTTTACAAGACGCAAATTTGGCGGCTCACGTTAGAAACTGGGATGTGAGAGACGCCCAATGGTGTAAAATACTCGCAATACGACGAGGATGTTAGAAACCATTGGGGGCATCGGGTTACGCATTAGCAAAAATGCCAATATATATTTCAAATGCCAATACTGTTTTTACAACACAAGTAAAATACATTATTTACTGTACATCATAAACTTTTAATATTCCCTTCAAAATAACATCATTGTTTAAAAACTCACAGACGAAGTAGTGCTATCAGGCAACTGAGAGATAAGCACTTGATAGAACTTCGATTTCACTGTTCGCCACTAATAGTCGACTGTCCGGCAACAAGTGAAAATGAAGACACTACCGCTTGATTGGGCTTTGGCTTGGAAAGACAAAGAAATACTATTTTAATACAATTCCAATAGGCAACATCATTCTCCAGGTGCTTGTATTAGGAACCATGCACGGGTTTGGGTACTTTCATCTATTAAATTAACTCTCGGTTGAGAGGAGAAGAGAAGTAGATGAGAAGAAAGAAAGCCCAGTTCATCAACATAGGTCTATCATCTGTCTTTCACTTTACCCCTGAACAACATGATGACGATGAAGATACAATTTACTTTGCAGACAGCCATTGGTAAAAGTAATTACTTTCAGAGCATTCGCAGCATACTAAAAGTTAAATTTTTAGCATGAGTGCTAAAAGTAAGATGACGCTCAAATGATCAGATAAAACTCTGAATGCAACAAAGAATATACAATACTTTCGTCTTATAAGCTAAAATTGATCTTAATATAATGCGATACTCAATAAGTGATTTGCATAATTGAATTGAAATAAATTCTTAAAACTAAGGCTGTCAAAAAATAGTGTATAACACACGTGTTAAAAGTTATTTTATATTTACATTTTTTCCATTTAATTTTATCACAAACCATTATTGTTTCCAAACTCTCTTCACTCTTTCTGATATTACATTCTGTGAATGGATACTGAACGGATTCGATTAAGTTACCAAATAAGGAAATTTGCTCTGTGAAGGGAGACAAGAACTTCTCTCAAGAAGAAGTCTCAAGAAAGGAGACTCTCCATATTTTGTACGCATGTATTTGGCATTTCTGGGCGGATTGTCCGACTTCACGGACTAGCTATAGGAGTCCCCAATGTCTCGACCTAGTTTAATTAGGGGTTAAAAAGACAAGTTTCGAAAATGACGTACTCCATTCACCGTAACTAACAAACTCCGCCTGCCTGAGCTGTTCTTCGTCACACAGCTGCAGAAACTGAGAGGATAAAAAAAACACAACTCCATTTTTTTGCTCTGACCTGAGTTCGAACCATGTATCGCACTTCAGTAAGCTGTATGCTGTCCGTAACCCACCCTAGTACTTTTTATTTGTTTATTTAAAATTACTTGACCAACCAACAGCGGAGACTGAAGGATTAACGATGTACTTTCGGTCACTGTGCACTAGAAACAAAAAAACATCCTGATTTGCAACAACATATATTTACGTGATCACTGAAACATATTTTATTCTCAAATTATATATTGCGACTCTTGGTTCTAATCATTCACGTAGGGTCCGACGAATCGTCAACACATCATCACCGCTCCCAAAGCAAAGGTGGCAGAATTTTTTACACACCTGGGCCGAGAGCTACAAAAACATCGAAAACAGAAATTCTCCAAAAACTGGCAAACACACACACACACACAAAGACACTTTTTCTCGTCGTGTGCATTTCCACTTTACACAGGTAGAAAGCGGGAATCGTTCCACGACACGGGCAACCCTCTGGCAGGGGACAGAGAGAGAAAGAGGTCTTTGAACAGAAAAAGGGCTGGCGCTGGGGAAAACGTGGAACGTTGGATTGCCACTTGCAAAGGGACCTGTACAGCCCTTCCTCCCCACTCGACCAAAGGAAATCAAGGCCCCGCCTCGCAAAGGGCAGTAAGAGTGGAATGCTGGAGGGGTCAGGACTCGAAATGAAGCTGAGGGAAAAGGATGGAGGTAAAGGCTGAAAAAAAACGAAAGAAAAGCTGCTGCGAGTGAGTATTGATTAACGGCGCGTCAAATCCTAAGGTCATTAGTCCCATAAATTTAGTGTATGTTTGTTATCACGGGAGGTGGCGGTGGTCTTCCCTCGTTGGATGACGAAAGTTGGCGCCTACCTCCACGTCAGCTTGCTGAGTTTTCCCCATCCTGATATCTCCCAACAGCCGAGCACCACTCCAGCTGGGACAAGATGTAAGCTCCAGACTGATCTCCTGACATGTGTGGCAGATGTTAATGTAAGTGTAAGGGGTGAAGACAGGACAGGGAATACAGGTAAGGAAAGATCGCGCGCGGTCTGAAGCCCGTTGGGTACAGCTCCGGCATTCGTCTGTTATTGATGGAGACACCATGGAAAACTACCGATCAGAGCAGCCAACCGCTAGAATTCTCCCCCAAACAGCAGCTGAATTAGACCTAGTTACGTAGCTAGTGTCGAAATCCTACCAACATCGGGAGTGGAACCCTATGACCTCCAGGTCAGAGGCACTGCAATGACATCAGATGATTTCCTGAGCCACCGCAGTTGGTAGTCACTTACGTGTACTACATGTTATAAGGCCTAGCAATGTGGGGGAAGGTGATGGTTTGCCTCCTCTGCTGAACGCTGACGTTATCATTATAAGTTAACCGTGACAAAACCAAGCTTTGTGAATCATCTTTTTTGATTGTTCAAGGGGTTGTTTTGTGGCTACATTTAATTCAATATTTGTGAGAAACACACTGTGCCCAATTTGGTCTCAACATTCTTCTACTCACAGTCATCAAGCTCTAATCGGATCGAAAGACAGAATAAGTTTATTTATTTATTTATTTATTTATTTATTTATTTATTTATTTATTATTTATTTATTATTTATTTTATTTCTATGTCAAAAACAGTAAAACTGTATATGACGTGTGGGGAAAGATATTTATCTGCGCACATTTTCTTGAGGCCAGAATTGAAAAAAAGCAACTACGAAAATAGAAAACGAAAAAATGAATTTAGAAAAAAATTATTTTAGAAAAATAAAAATATTTGAAAAATGTTTGTTCCCGAGTTACAGAAAATCAATTTCAACGGTAAATGAACAACAAGCAAAAGGAGTGCTCAACAAAACGTGCGCACAGTGAAGCTACATTTACGTCCAGAAGCAAAACAAGGGGGCCATCTCAGCATTTGCTCAATAGATCAGGGAAACTGGACAAAAACCTGATCGAGATGAGGGTCATTGACCCGGAAGCTAAGTACATTACTTGTTACAGGCGAATTAAATATTTTTTTAAAATGTATACAATACAAAGTAAACTAGTTAATTGGCATGCGCTATTTCTTTACACCAAGCGAAGTGGCTCAGTGCACAGCACGCTGACTTTGCAGTCGAGAGGACCGGGTTCGATCCCTGGGCCAGCCATCCTGACCGGGGATTTTCGTGGTTTCCCTCGGCCATACAGGCGAATGCTGGGATGGTTCAAAAATGACCACGATCACCTCACAACTCACCCCTCACCATCCTACCATCACCACCCTATCACTTCATTCAGTATTCCCTGCAAATGCCAGTAGACCCTCGTCATTACTGTCATCTTAGTTAATAATAAAATAACTTTCTTTAAACACCTATACTACGATATAAAACAATGCGTGAGTTCTAGTAAAAATCATGATCAAATATTTTATCATATTGTGAAGATAATGAAGTGGAGACAGCCAAAATTCCAACGTGCTTTTTTGGCGATTTAACAAAAACGTGGAGAGTGGTGACGAAATTCTGGCTTGAGATTCGAATTCAGCGCGTAGACATACATAGAGAACATCTGTCAAGTTTTTGGTCAAACATGGGCCTGATAACATTTTTTGTGTGGGCCTGTATAATTACCAAAGATTTCTCGTTAGCGAGCCGTCCATATTCACCACACACAATCTGCACACGAAACTCGCTTCATGTGAAGTAATCTTCATTCTCCCCCCCCCCCTTAGCCCTCTGCTTCTCCTTTCCTCAAATACTTCCCCTTTCTCTGCCAGCACTTCTTTCACCCTTGCAAGCTCCCCGCAGCGGTGTAGCAAACTATGTGTCCTGACAAAAATCAATTTTTTTATTTTGAATTTTATTAAAAACTGTAATTAAATAAATATTACACACGACGATAAAAGGACTTTATCTACCCGAATATACTTTATTCTTGAAGTCGCTCATAAAATACCTTCCTCTCGTAGTAAAGTATTTCTTAAGGATCTTGTATATTAAAGTTCTACAATTAATATCTTAAATTTTAATTATCGTGACTGATTTTATTTGTAAATTCCTTATAAATGTTTTACAGATTCAGTGTATTGGGGATGAGTAATAGTAATTACCAAACATTTGTCCCTAGCGTTGCCGTCCATTTAATCATATACGATCAGCACACACAAACTCGCTTATATATTAGTGTATGTATATGTAATGTATATAAGTATATATTAATGGTGTTGTATATTAAATTACTTTTCTTCTTCTTATTATTATTATTATCTTAAATTTTGATTAACCTGATCTTGTTTTATTTGTAAATGTTTATCGGTCTAATGATTCTGTCTACCCACTACAGAGATGAATACTAATAATTACTAGAGATTTCTCGTTAACGAGCCATCAATACACGATCTGCACACGAAACTCGCTCCGTGTGAAATAATCTTCAATCTCTCGCCCCTCTGCTTCCTACGTCTCTTGTTCTCAAACACGTCGCCCTTACGCTGCAAACACCTCTTTCACCCTTGCATGCTTCTGGCGGTGGTGTAGCAAACTATTTTTTTCTTGACAAAACCTGCTTATTTTCAATTTTAATAAAAATTGTAATTAAATAAAATAAAATATTTCACAAGACGATAAAAGCAGTTTATCTTCTCGAAGATACTTTACTCCTAAGTTGCTAATAAGTAAGTAAAGTGCGTCTTTAGGATTTTATATATTCAAATACTACGATTATTATGTTAAATTTTAATTATCGTGACGTTGATTTTATTTGTAAATGCCTTATATACGTTTTATCGGACTAATGTTAGAATGGGGATGAGTAATAATATTACCAAAGATTTCTCGTTAACGAGCCATTCATACACAATCTGCACACAAAAACTCGCTTGGTGTGAAGTAATCTTCATCCTCTCGCCCCTCTGCCTCTTACGTCTCTTGTTCTCAAACGCGTCGCCCTTTCGCTGCCAGCACCTCTTTCACCCTCACTCGCCGGTGCGGGCGGGCGGGCGGGCGGGCGGGCCGGGCGGGCGGGCGGGCCGGGCGGGCGGGGCGGGCGTCTGCACTCTCCGACGTTCAGGGCCCCGAGGCGCGGCCGGCCGTTGTACAAATATTCTTGCGAGCCCGCACTCCTGCTCTGATCCCCTTTCTCTTTTCTCGTCCGTCGGTTCACCCCACCGCCCCCGCCCTGGCTCCGGCCCCGCCCGCCTCCCCGCCACCGTCGCCACACCAGCCTGCTGCCCACTCAGCTGGACAGTGGTTCGAAATGGAGGCGAGAGGAGAAGAAAAAAAGAACAATCGGGTCTTTTGCATCCTAGTTTTTTTCTTCTCCTTCTCGCTCTTATTATTTTTTTCTTCTTATTTTCCTCTTTCTCCTCCCCCCATTCCTTTTTTATTTCCTACTTACGATTTTCTTCTTCTTCTCCTTCTTCTTCTTCTTCTTCTTCTCCTTCTCCTTCTTCTTCATCTTTCCCTTCTTTCCCGTTTTTTCTTCTTATTGTTCTTCTGATCCTTCTTTTTTCTTTTTCTCCTTTTTTCTCAGCCTTCTCCTAATTATTTTCTTTGTTTTCTGCTTCTTCGATATCTGATGCTTCTCGTCATCCTCTTCTCCGTTTCCTACTTCTGCCCAGCCGAAAGACAATGTGCCAATTTTTATTCGTTATCTTTTTGGAATTCTCCCCCTCTCTCTTTCCAACATTCCTCAACAATGCCCATATTCCTTATTTCTCTTTGTGGACTTCTCCGAGCCATTCATTTTTAAAAGAAATGTATTACGAAAACCCATAAAGTTGGTATTGGAAAGTCCTATTAACTACGACAAGAAAACTCATTCACTTTTTCGCGCGGTTAAACGTCAAAAGAAGTGCTAGGGTTACTGACACACTGCCTACCAACTACGCAGGGAAACGGAGATTAGTTCGATGGATGTTAGAGATGTTACTGTAGTTTTGCCTAATTCACTAATATGATCTTTGTTTTCGTGATTTCCTTCTCTGAAATTTGCTTATAGTGCAAAATGGCAATAACAATAATACGAATTAAAATGCAAATAATAATAATAATAATAATAATAATAATAATAATAATTATTATTATTATTATAATTATTATAATTATTATAATAATTATTATAATTATTATTATAATTATTATAATAATTATTATAATTATTATTATAATTATTATTATTATTATTATTATTATTATTTAGCTACAATTGGCTGATTGCAAGGTGGTAATCATAAACCTACAAATTACTATACACACATCTACATTTACAATACTAACAAATCAAAATACAAGAAAAGGAACTTAATTTACAACAAAACAATAACAAAATTAATGGATAGTACCCTGACGAAATAAACGTATATGATTAAAATCAATGGACTGGAACCTAGACGGCCAGCAAAACTATGATGAAAAAACGTGATAGGAACAAAGCAATATTTAAAAACTAGCTTTAGTAGCATTAGGAAGAGTATAGGAACGGCTAGGAGAGTTGCTAGGAACACCCAGTTGCCCCATAATTCCAAGCTGAAAACATGCATGGTTCATGACCAAAGCCGCAGCCTTCTGATCCAGCCCCGACACCACCAAACTCGGACAAAATTGATCCAAAGCTGAATTTGAGATGCACCACTTTCAGCAGACCTGCTCATCGAATTGAATTCAGGGTAACGATATAAACATCATCTCTCCCATCTGGGCTCCACCCCGGCCGGGACAATCTGTAAACCCTTGATTGGTCTCCGGACATGCGTGTTAATGTAGTACACGTACGTGTGTGTGAGTGTAAGAGGAGAGGAGAGGACAAGGAAAAAGAAAAAATCGCGCGCAGCTCGTCGCCCGTTTGTTAAGATTCTGCCCCGGCATTTGCCTGGTATCATGAATTGGACCAGCCGGTTCATGACTTGGAGCACCCGACCGCTAGAATTCTCCACCAGATAGCCGTAGAATTCGCCAAAATAAAGGGCGATTTTTATAACTTTACCCCTCAAGGACCGTCTTCACGACGGAATATGTCACGGCATTTCGCGTCTTTCTCAGTCGTGCTGCTAGATATCCCATGACCGCGACCGTATCAAGTACTGCTCGCGATTATGCGACATCTAGCGGCAGGGATGAGAAAGACGCGAAATGACGTGTGATATTCCATCGCGACCATAGGCATCTAGGGGCAGAGTTAGAAAAATCGCACTATATACTGTCAGTTTTGACAATCTGCCACCGTCGGGACTCGAACGCTCGGAACTCCTGTTCAGAGTCGCAGCGAACTCCTGTTCAGAGTCACAGCGAACTCCTGTTCAAAGTCGCAGCGAACTCCTGTTCAGAGTCGCTGCGAACTCCTGTTCAGAGTCGCTGCGAACTCCTGTTCAGAGTCGCAGCAAACGCGTGTTCAGAGTCGCAGCGGGCTCGACCAAGACCGCGGCGAGGTAAACAGGAACGAGGGTGCATAGAACGCTTTGCGTTTTCATTTCATTAAGAACCTCTGTACACACTGCGTGTTGCCAGCACTGCCCCCATCTCGATCAGGTTTTTCGTCCAGTTTCCCTGATCCTTGAGCAAATGCTGAGATGGTCCCTTGTTTTGCTTCTGGACATAAATGTAACTTCATTATTTGTGCACGTCTTCTTAATTTCAGTGGGAAATATAGTTATTCAAATTATCGTTTTTCATATTATCGCGGCAAAAAGTAATATTCTTTCTTGAAAAACATGAGGGTTCAGGGCAGGAATTTATAGCTAATTTACCTTTGAAAATATATTTTATTATATAGGAGCGAATATTTTGTCAACAAAACTCGAAAAAAACCTCTCTTTTCTGTATTCAAAATTCGACTAGAATATGGTTTAGGATAGAGACCACAGAATTATGAAAACGTGCACAAAATTCCCCATAGCTTGTCACACGCAGTTTTTAACTGTTTTTGACGTAAATAAATAAATAAATAAATAAATAAATAAATAAATAGCTCCTGCCCCTGCTCCCCCGCTCACCGCCTTCCTCGTTTTTTATCGTACCGCCCCCTCTGTCATCACCACCGCCGCCGTTCTCGCCGCCATGCCACCCCCTCTCCACGACTGCCATCATCCATTCTCCCTCACCCCTGGTGCCCCCTCCACCCCCACCGCCACGTTCCTGCCTCCGTCGGCTGAGGTGGTTCAGTGCACCAACCGACGTCTCCGCTGTGCCTCTGACCGGGAGGTCCTAGGTTCGAGTCCAGACGGTGGCAGGATTTTCATCTCTAGTTTATTATGTAGGACGAGTGAAGTCGCAGTCCGAAGGAGAATTTTGGCAGCCGGCTGCTCTGATCGGTAGTTTTTCGTGGTTTCTCCGATCAACAGTAGGTGAATGTTGGAAGAGTACACTACCAAATTGGCGATGGACCGTGTGCGATCTTTCCTTCCTCTTCCTTGTCCTTTCCTCACTCCTTACTCACACACACACATTCACTTGCACCACAATACCACACTTGTCTGGAGCTTAGGGCTTGTACCGTCTGTGGCGTTGCCCACTGAGGGAGATACCTGGAGGGGAAATTCTTCCGCAAGCTAACGTACTTAATACATTCCATCTCCTCCCCCCACCTCCCCTACTACCCCTACCCCGCCACCTCCCCACTACCTCCCACCCCTGCCCCGCCACCTCCTACTACCTTCCACCCCCGCCCTGCCACCTCCCCTTCTACCTCCCACCCCCACCCCGCCACCTCCCTACTACCTCCCACACCCGCCCTGCCACCTCCCCTACTACCTCCCACCCCCACCCCGCCACCTCTCCTACTACTTTCCACCCCACCCCTGCCCAGCTACCTCCCCTACTGCCTCCCACCCCATCCCGCCACCCCCTACTACCTCCCAACCCCGTCCCGCCACTTACCCTACTACCTCCCCCCATCCCGCCACCTCCCCCTACTACCTCCCACCACCACCCCACTCCCGGCCCGCCACCTCCCCTACTGCCTCCCACCCCCGCTACGCCACCTGAGTCTGATGGAAGTCCGCAGCGCTTGAATCAACACGCAGTTTCCCCTCCCCTCCTCTCCCCCCTCCTCTCACTCCGCTTTTCCGGCCACCCGGAGCGCTCCCTTCCACTCGCCTCCGGGCCGACAGGTGAGAACGTAATGGATGGACCCACCCGCCCGCCCGCCCGCCCGCCCGCCTGCCCGCCCGCCCGCGCGCACGGGCGGGTGGCGCTCACGGAAAGTGGAAGGCTTTTGCCTCAGAGGGCGAACGGGATTCTCGGGGGAAACGACATCCCAAATAGTTAGCAGCGGAATTTATGCGTTTCCAAATATTTGTTACGAGTGTAATCTTTGTAATGGACGTCTTTTCAAAGAAAATGCGAATTGTGATGGAAATAAAATGCGAAAGAAGGTGAAATATGAAAACAAATATTTTATTCTTTCGCTGAAAAAAAAGGTCAGTCGGAAGCCAAAATAAATCGTTTCGTAAGTGGATTATTATTATTATTATTATTATTATTATTATTATTATTATTATTATTATTATCATTATTATTTCCTCTACATTACGACCTAAAAATGTTATGAGTCGGCTCAAAATAAAATCTATTCCAGGTTGCAACCAGCTATCTAAGGAGCAGATCTAGGACTGTCTGTGCCTCTACAATACTTTACGCAAAATGTGAGCTGTTCCAAATAAAGTAATTTCTTGCATTTCACAGTCTTTTGAATTACCTGGAAGTTTAGCCAAGTTTTTACACAAATTTTACGGAACAAATCCCAGAGCTCCGATGACTATCAGTACGACCTGTGCTTATACACCCCACATTCGGCTGATCTCGATTCCAAACTCTTGTATTTAAGACGTTTCTCTGCCTCCTTGGTAACGACGTTTTGATCACAAGCAAACATCGACAAGTAGACACGATTTTTTCTCCCGGGTAACTATATCCGGTTTGTTAGCCGTATCGTGCGATCAGTTTGGATTTGTTGGTCATACAAAATTGTACACAATCCAACAGACGTCACCGGTTTTGGTGAGTTCGTATCTTCTTCTACTTCTTTTTCTTCTTCTTCTCATTATTATTATTATTATTATTATTATTATTATTATTATTATAACTTTTACTACTATTACGGCAGTGTAACATCTTAGTCGGCAGAGCGTTACAGTTATGGACCTTCGATTTCTCGTTGATCGCTTCTTCTTTAAGAAATAAAGTTCTTTCTCGATAACGAAAAAATAAGAATATAATTTCAAAACTTCTGCCTTATAGTTCACTAGTGCCAACTTCTTCACCAATTGCAAGTTACTACAGCTAATGCACCTAGCATAATATGCATACATTTCCATAAACCCACATTCCCCTGGATCTGAGAATCTTTTGAAATTGTCTCCAAGACCTCGCAAAAGCATTCTGCTTATTTTAGATTATTTATTTTAGGTCGCTTTAAAACATCTAAGATCTTTAGCGACCACTATTGATTTACACTAGAGATACATGTTATGAATTATAATAAACATAAATATTAAGTAATATTTTAAAAAAGTTCGATAATTCAGATCATTTTATCAAGACCAGCGACATTAATATAATTTAAAATTGACTTGCAACCTTCAGTTTAATTAAATATTTCATATGTAGTAAATTTTGTTTTTGATGCCAAGAGAGTATCTTAGGTTTTGGAGGCTTAAACATTCAATGATAATGTGAGACATTGATAACATTCCTCCACATTTTGCCATGTGGTTGGGTTGGTTTTTTATGCTTGTTTATTTAGGATATTCTAACACAATACTGCATTGTTAGAAGAAGATAGTTGACAGCGGTAAATTGTCATGTTGCACTAGTGGGTAAATTTTACTTATCACTACTATTCTAAGGTTAAATTCCTAAGCCGCTGAATCATACAACTTTCACAATGATGATCACAGCTAAGGTCGCCGGCTACTACATGTTACTCCTGTGTTGCATGCAGAACCAGATATCCTCAACCGGAAGAGCAGGTTAATTTGAATTTATTTAAGTTACTCGGATCTCCAATTCTCACTATCAATACTCACATTCCGAGCTTCGTAAACAGTCTTAAAAAAGTGGAGGAACGTGATTACGCAATATTGCATTTGATTCCCAGAGTAACTTACGATTCAAAAGACACAAATTCAACCACTTGTGTGGGCAACATTCTTCTTCTCTTTATATTTATTTTCTTTTGGAGATATTCTCAGATTCCCTATGTTGAAACAAACGTGAATTTACAACTTACTAGGTGCTTCTTTTTCTCAGCTGATCAACTGCTATCGACGATATATTTAATTTTGCTTCTAACATAGTCTTAGGACATTATCTTTTTGCATTAACTTCCTTTAAAAATTAACTTTTGTCTCTCTGATGCAGTCTGCAGTCAAATTTCGTTATAGTCTTTTCAAATATTTCTTCTTTACAATTTCTGTGTTTTTAAGCGATCGAAACTTTGCTACCTCGAAATGCTTACAAGTTTTTTTTGTTTCAATCTCTTTGCAAACTTTGCTTACCATAATAATTTGTATCGCAAATGATATTTGTCAGTAATGGTTTAATGAACCTGTAATACCAATTATGCAATATTAATTTATTCCTTCATAAATTTGTTAATGTTTAACATATAATTTTGTGAAAAATTGTAATGACGGTATGTTTAGCTTCCATTGGGCAAATTTTGTTTTCCACATCAGATGTTGGGTTTTTCAGAGCGCAAGGAACGTCTTGGCTATTTATTCAATTAGTAATATACTAGAATGATATTTAATTTGCCCGTTTAAAAATATCTGCATATTCGTATAACAATAGAAAACTTATGTTCGCCATGTGCATTCACAACTGCTTTCTACAAAAGATTTCAGAGGCTTCTTTTAAGCATGAGGTTCGTTTACATCAAGAAAATCTACGACATGGGACAAACAGCTTTACTTCCCCTCCGAAGAAAGGCATACAAATTACATTTTCGCTCCTAAAAATCCACGTCTTTGAACTTGGGTGGAACAGTCCGATACGCTAAAGATTGCACCATCGGATCCCCAATTATTTTTTTCTTACCGCTCCGCGTTATGTCCTGTGTGTGTTCCATCCTTGATCTGTAGTCGTGGGCGTTGGGGTGGGAGAGTTGGGCGACGGATGGGAATGAGGGTGTGGGGTTGTATCCCCACTCTACAGTGCCCCTGGCGCCCGAAGACAGCGAGGAATATGCAGCGGCAACCACCGCAGTGGCGTGTCTGGCAAGAGTCAAATTGAAGCCTTCAACATATGCAGACACAATTCAATTTATTTATGCCTTCTTTTACATTTCGAGGCTTAGACCATCAGGCCTGATGATGTGGCTTTAGCTATTTAGCAGCAAGAGAAGATACCACTCGAACAGGTGATTAAACTTTAGCTGAGAGATTCATATAAAGCTACGACATGGGACAGTCAGCTTTTCTTCACCATCGAAGAAAGGCATATACATTACGTTTTTTCTCTTAAATCTATGGCTATAAAATAAATCTATGGCTGTAACTGGCATGAGGATCTGATATTATAGACATGAAGTCAAGCTACCATATGGGACAGATGGCTTTACTTCTCTTCCAAAGGAAGGCGTACAGATTACATTTCCGCCCTTAAAATTCCACGGCATTGAACTTAACTACAACAGTTTCATACGCTCATTATTGCACCGCCGAATCCCAAATTATTTTCTTCTAACCGCTCCATGCTGGTTCGTGTCCTGTCTGTTTACACCCTTGATCTGCGGCTGTGGTCGTTTGGGCTGGGGCGATGGGCGACGAGCGTGTATGAGAATGAGGGGCGGTGTCCCCACTCCACCACTGCCTGTGGCGCCCGAACGCAGCAAGGATTACGGCGGGACGGCGACCGCAGATGGCGTCGGTAGAAACGGGCGCTAGATCAGACCAAGAGTCAAAGTGGAGCTTTTCAACACACTCTGACATTATTCAATTTAATTATGCCTTGTTTTTACGTTTGAGGCTTAGGCCATTAGGTCTGATGACGTGCCCTCAGATATTTAACAGCAAGGAAAGGGGTCACTCGATCAGGTGAAAAGAATTTATCTCTGGAATTCTCTGTGGTGGCAGCTGAGATTTTGTAGTATTCCATGATGAATTTCAAGGATAAGGAGGTATCAACCACAATAAAGGATGAAAATTTTTAATATTTAGAAAATTTCGCCAAACGTGTTCGGGAGTGTTTTACCCATCATCAGTGATTTCCCATCATCAGTGATTTCCCATCATCAGTGATTAAACACCTATAATTAAATGCTATAAAAGTAATTTTATAACATTTAATTACGGCTGTTTAATCTGTGTTACTTGGGTAAGTACCTTAATTAATTAGTTTTCAAGCTCTATATGTTTCTGTACATTGGTAATTTTCATTTGCTTACTTTTTACTGAATTTTCTATTGTAGTCACTGATGGGAAAAACACTCCCGAAACATGTTTGACGAAATTTTCTAAATATTAAAAAATGTCATCCTTTATTGTGGTTGATACCTCCTTATCCTTGAAATTCACTCTGAAATTCTTTTAGGCATACGGATCTTTTACATGAAGTAAAGCTACAACATGGGACATCTGGATTTATTTCGCCTGCGAATGAAGGCGTACATATCACAAATTCGTCACTCTTATTGCATAGAGTAACTCAGCTATTAACAATTTTTTCAGGTCGTAAACTCATTCTAACGATTTAATTGTGAACTATTTTATGTTACATGCAATGCACATAACGCGTTCATGTCACTCCATGCATTGTTACGCGATAAACGCGATAAGATAACGAGTTGAAGAGATAGTAATCTAGTGGCGTCGTAAATCGAAACTTCAAATTCAAATTACAAAACAAACACAAAAACTACTCACTATCAAAAACAAAACGTTTTTAGGAAAATAATGAAACTAAAATACAAACGATATTGCTTGATACTGATTTTATCACATAAACAATTTGAAATGTAGGTACATTTTTTTAAAATTGTGAAATATAACGTTTTGTTTTGTAATGTAACTTGATGCATATACATAATTTTATTTTTTTTCTCACACAATATTTACTTCTGTTTTTTTACTATTTTACTTTAATTAAAATAAATGTAATGAAGTATAATTATTGCAAGTAAAAAGAAAAAAAATATCATGCAATAAAGGGTAATCCACGGCTCTGAACTTGGGTAGAACAGTCCGATACGCTAACAGCAATACTACGAAAGCCGCACTCGATTGTGTACAATAATTAGTTCTGAAAGTGCATTCTTTCCACCTCCGGATATCGCAGTTCAAATCCCGGACGAGCCTCATGAAATTTGTGGTGGAGTGAGTGAATTTTTCGTGTTTTCGATGCGTCAACAATTTTGACCACTAGTCCTGGGAGTATAGTGAATTGTAGAGAAGATGAATAGCAGTATTATCTCATGCTAGAACGTGAGATCGGTTGCCAGTCTATACATACACTTGCTGGATTTCTATCTTCAGGTGCCTTCCTCAGTGATAAGCTCCGTGAAAGTAACTAAGTGGTTGTGTCTAGAATTAGCATAGTTGAAAAAAAAAAGGTTTGCTGCAAACGGGGAAATATTAGATTGAAGAGATTCTTGAAAAATGTGTATTCAGTGTGTATGAGGGTTATTTTTTAAATAAGATCTTTTTGTTAATAAGAAGCAAAATTCCATATCTTTCATCTACATGTCATATACTTTCATGTACTTTCCTACATAATTTTATTTTTTTTCAAACATTTCTTACACCGTTCAACATGTTTTTTTTTAAATTTCCGACATCAATGAAATTTGTAGCCTGTCCAAACGTTCAATCCATGACTGAAGTTTTCACTTTATTCTTCGTAGTTCAGTGATAAACATGCGCAATGATTCAGCAAACTGAATATCTGTTTGATCCCTTCCTGACTGCACACAGGAAACTTTTGGCAGAAAACAAGTATTTTTCTCAGTGTATTTTCTTCGGTATGTCCTTTAAATCACACCGGGAGAGGTGATTCAAGGCATCAACTGTTGTCACTGCTGTGCCTATGGCCGGCAGATCCTAAGGTTCGAGTTCCTAGGGAGGCGGGATTTTCGATTACTGGCTAGATAGCTTGGTCGAATGAGAACGTTGTTTCTCGGCCGCCTGCTCTGAACGGTATTTTTATTTGGTTTCTCGAATGAATACCAGGTAAATACTACGATAGTACCTTGAGTATCGGTCCCCGGTCCACCTGCGAACTTTACTTCCCTTTCCTTGTCACACACACACACTTACATGCACTACTCTACCACACATGCCGGGAGACCGGTCGGGGGCTTAGAGCTTGTTTCGGCTGGGGGTGTGCCCCGCTGGTGGGACATATCTGGTTGTGATATCACACCGCTAGCCGAAAGGTAAGATGGCGCCGGATCTCACCATCCAGCTGGGGACGATCACCGCCATATCCCGAGGAAGAAACTATGCACTACACTTACGGGACTTGTGACCTCAGCAGTTGACGCGCTCGGAATAATAATAATAATAATAATAATAATAATAATAATAATAATAATAATAATAATAATAATAATAATGATGAACTTGTAAGAACTTGTAGGAACTTGTAAGAACTCCCAGGTAATTCAAAAGGCTGGGAAGTGTAAGATATTGCTTTATTTGGAACAGCCTACATTTTTGCACAAAGTATTATAGAGGCACCGACAGCCTCTAGATCTGCTCCTTAGGTAGCTGGCTGCAACCTGGAGTAGATTTTGTTTTCAGGCAACATAACATCTTTAGTCGTGTTTTAGTGTAATAATAATAATAACAATAATAATAATAATAATAATAATAATAATAATAATAATGAGTCGGCTGAATATAAAATCTACTCCAGGTTGCAACCAGCTACCTAAGGAGAAGTGGTTAATAATGAAATCAGTAATAAATAAAAAGTCATTAATAAACCAATCCACCAAAACCCTTTAAGTCGCTCCCGATATCTGGCCCTTGCGGTACACCGCCGCCGCAATCTCTGCGCGGGAGGCAGCCGTGTGCGGGTCGGCGCCGGCGCCGCCGCCGCCGCCGCGAGCGTTGCAGAGCGACGCCGGCGCCAATGACCACCGCAGGCGCCGCGACGCCCTGCGATTGCGGTGGCGTCGGTCAGTGATTCCGCGCCCGCCTATACACAGTGCGGTCGCGACGCCCGGAGGCTCGGGCTGCACTGAGCACGAAGCCGAATCCGAAGCCGATCGCGGCGAGGGGGGGGGGCTGGACGAATTGCGGTACTTGCGGGTCTGGAGGGTGTAGAACGGAGGGCGGTGTTAAACTAAATAAATTGATTAAAAAAAGTTATATTGAATTCATTGATTGACTGATCCGCGTTTCCAGGTGCATAACTACATTAGTTCCTTAAGAATAGTGCATGTTTGGGTGGGGGGTGGGGGAACGGAAAAAGAATTGCGGTACTTGCGAGTCTGGAGGGTATAGAATGTAGGGCGGTGTTAAACTAAATAAATTGATTAAAAAAAGTTATGTTGAATTTATTGATTGACTGGTGCGCGTTTCCAGGCGCATAACTGCATTCAGCCCTTAAGAATAGTGCATGTTTGGGTGGGGGGTAGGGGAACGGAAAAAGAATTGCGGTACTTGCGGGTCTGGAGGATGTAGAATGTAGGGCGGTGTTAAACTAAATAAATTGATAAAAAAAAGTTATATTGCATTTATTGATTGACTGGTCCATGATTCCAGGCACATAACTGCATTCATCCCTTAAGAATAGTGCATGTTTGGGTGGGGGTGGGGGAACGGAAAAAGAATGGCGGTACTTGTGGGTCTGGAGGATGTAGAATGTAGGGCGGTGTTAAACTAAATAAATTGACTAAAAAAAGTTATATTGAATTTATTGATTGACTGGTCCGTGTTTCCAGGCACATAACTGCATTCAGCCTTTAAGAATAATGCATGTTTGGGTGGGGGTGGGGGAACGGAAAAAGAATTGCGGTACTTGCGGGTCTGGAGGATGTAGAATGTAGGGCGGTGTTAAACTAAATAAATTGATTAAAAAAAGTTATATTGAATTTAATGATTGACTGGTCCCTGTTTCCAGGCACATAACTGCATTCAGCCCTTAAGAATAGTGCATGTTTGGGTGGGGTGGGGGAACGGAAAAAGAATTGCGGTACTTGCGGGTCTGGAGGATGTAGAATGTAGGGCGGTGTTAAACTAAATAAATTGATTAAAAAAAGTTATATTGAATTTATTGATTGACTGGTCCGCGTTTCCAGGTGCATAACTACATTAGTTCCTTAAGAATAGTGCATGTTTGGATGGGCAGGATGGGGAGGATGGAAAAAGAATTGCGATACCTGCGGGTCTTTAATTAAATTAAAGAAATTGACTGAAAAAGATATATTGAATTTATTGATTGACTGTTGCGTGTTTCCAGGCGCACAACTGCATTCGTCCCTTAAGAATAGTGCATGCTTTTGTGAGCGGGGTGCGGGTCAGGGAAAAGAATTGCGGTACTTGCGGGTTTGGAGGGTGTAGAATGTAGGGCGGCGTTAAATTAAAGAAATTGATTGAAAAATATATATTGAATTTATTGATTGTCTGGTCCATGTTTCCAGGCGCACAACTGCATTCGTCCCTTAAGAATATTGCGTTTCATCCCGGGAGGTGACGGTGGTCCCGGCGTGGTGGCGAGATCCGGCGCCGAACTACACGTCTTCTTGCGGAGTTTTTCCCTTCTAGATAACTCCTCCAAGTGGGGCACCGCCCCAGGCGGAATGAGCTCTAAGCTTTCGAATGGTCTTCCAGCATGTGTGGTAGAGTCGTACATACAAGTGTGTGTAATTATGGGTCGAAGATAGAACAAGGAATGAGAAGGAAATATCAAGCGTGGTCCGTGGCCCGTTGGTATACTTCTCCTGTATTCACCCGTTGTTAATCGGACAAAAAAACCTATCAATCAGAGCAGTCGGCCCCGCCAGTCAACAGCTGAATTCGACCCAGCTATGTAGCTAGAAATACTGACACCGACGGGACTCGAACGTAGAACCTCCCAGTCAGAGGCACATCAATTGATGCCCTGAGTCACCTAAGCCGGTTGATAGATTGAAATTAGGGCCGTTAACCCTGCAAGTGGTAACGTGACTTTTTGAAACAAAACTGGTAACGTGGGGTGTCTCCAGACCCCCACACTCTTTTCATGAAATATGCGAAATTATTAAAAAATGAATTAATATAATATTCTTCTTCTATTATTAACAATGTTTTGCATGCAATTAAACCATTTATTAAGAATTTAGTTCCTAAACAACTCTGAGAATTAGTCAGGAAAGCATCTAATATTTGGAGTTAACTTTTCTACCGGTCTGCGCATGTTGTCACATCCAAGCACTTGTTTTGTAGCAAAAATTGAAATCTTTTCAAATTCAAAGTAAAATGGAAATTTCAATACCCATATTATCCATATTCCACAATTCAGCAACATTTTGGTGCCCAGATTTCACAGACACAGCCAAAATACGTAGCACAATTACTGCCTTCATTTCTTCTTTGTCAGTCTTATACGTGCTGCGATCACTTTTATTCCTCTCTAAATCCATTTCATTTTTGATGTTGGGGGATTCTGTAATTCTCTCAATCATATCCAAATCAATAAACAAAGAAAACATTATCCTGGTCTTTTGGAATTGCGTGTAGACTGATTTTTCTAGGGCGATGAGTAACGATATTTCTGTTCCCGCTTTCAGCAAAAGTTGGCGTATTCTTCCACTCCTTTCTTAACATATAAAGTGACCTAAAATGTTCGTAGTTCTTCAGTATTAATTTTTCAGGGGAATCCTAATGTAAAAATACAGCATGCAATACAAACTAATAGAATGTACGAGACTGAAGACACCTTTGCTAACGTAGAAAGTAACGCAGGGGTCTCTGGGCACCCCAAACAAAACAATAGCTTGCTACACGGATAAAACTCACTAAACTGGCAAACTGAGAGCACATAAAATATCATGATACAACAAGAGAAAGGTACTAAAGCAATGGTCGGGGAAGCCAACATGGGAAACCCAACAAGCGGGAAGAAAGGATCGTGGGGGTCTCACAGACCCCCGCGTTACCCCTCCCGGGTTAAAGAGGGTGGTTCACCAGGCCTGCCCGGACTCTGCGTTTATTTGTGGTAAAAGGTTTGGCACGCTCCATGGAAATTCACCTGGTCGACAAGAGGATAGAAGGGGGGGAGGGCGCGACGGCTCTAGTCTAGTGAAAAAGGAATGGTATGTGCGGGGACTAAAGGCGGGCACTACGGGCAATATAGTCTGAAGACTCACATTTGAGAATCCTTTAATTATGCTTTTTTTCTACCTTGAAAGAAACAGGGATATGATCTTCCTTGTTGTACTCATCCCTGAAGCTTTATGTAGATGGTTTCCATGACGATTTCTCTGTATGATTTCTATTGGAAATTCTGTCCACGATCACTCCTTATCTATGCCAAAAGTTCAGTTTTCGTCATAGTTATCTATTAAATGATCAATTAAATTAAAATTAAATGATCACAGATCTATGCTTGACCTAGAAATGCATTACTACAGTTTATTTTCCATCTGCATTAAACTTCTTTACCTAATTTTGGGCCATAATCCACTTCGGAATGATAATTAAATCATGTTGAGCACAATGACTTTAAAAAAACCTTACTCTAAAAAGTAAGTCATATTATCTTATCAATACTATATTGCTTAGATACAACTCCCTGAAAAATATGTGTCAGCTTTTCAACAATTCGTTTTTGTTGATGATACAAATCTCGAAAGCAGTCTAAAGAGTAATTTTGGTTGGCAGTCTCTACCTTCACCTCTCGTACACGTACACACATATATCCACAGCGTAGTCACATCCACGTAGCGACGGTTTCCTTTTGTGTTTCTGTCTCTAGTCACCAAAATTACTGTATTTGAGTACAAAAATGTATCTTTGATCCACAGTGCATGATTTGGAGGCGTTATTTTAGTAGTGGTACAACTCCATTGACACTCATTTCGTGATATTGAGCTCTAAATTTAAATTATTATAAAACATCGGGGATGGAGTTACATAAAAATTGTTTGTTTTTCTCATATAAGATTACATGTTCGTCTGACGATGATATGAATAAGCGTATTGTATCCTTCGCGGAATATTGGGGATGCAAACAAGTTGTACCACCGTAAAAATGAGGTTGGTGAAGTAATTCGGTAGATGTCGCTCTACGAAAAGTTGGTAATGAAGACAATATCGATTTATTACAACAGATGAAATATTAATTTAATGTTACTGTTGAGTCTCATTCAGTTTTCTTCACCTCCTTGAAATCGTCAGGTTCCTACCTGCAGATCGGTGAAATAAGAGTAATTAACGCTTGAAATGAATGAAAACAAATCAAGCATATCCTGTTTCTTCTCATTAACCTTCCTTTGCTGTGGTTGTAGATATTTAAGGTTTTGAAAAACTTAGTTCTTCCTCATCCACTAGCAAACAGTTAACTAGCTTAACTGTTCTTCCTCATCCACTAAGTTAACTGTGAAAAAACCTATATGTTGATTTAAGGCTTACTAGTACATAATTATAAAAGGGTTCTGTTAGACAAATCTAATCCACCTCATTTTTTCCAGTTACAGACATCAGTTTGCTAATTTTTCTTCCTTCTTATTACAAACGTTTCATGGTATTTTCACAGATAGACCATTAAGTTTAATTTCTGTGTTAAATAAACAATATGCGATATAATTATACCATTTTTGTTGTTCCTATTATTTGTATCAAGCTATTTATCATATCGCTGCAGATGCTACAAATATCTCGCGACCCAGTGTCGAAAATACGCCACTATCGGTACTGGAAACCCCACTACCTTCCGGTCAGAAAAACTACAGAGACGACGACAATGAGCTGAATCAGCCGGTTTCAGGACTCAGGCAACCCACTGTCTCACCGACACTCTCCAGCCTTGCTAGCGTGAGTTCGCTCAATGATTCCGTTATGCCCCCTGTTATTACCGCCTGAACCCATATCCGGTGAGCTGTTTTTAAATCGAGACGCTTCATTGGCAGGTGCAAAAACATTCGCGTCTGAACACGAACGAAATTTCGCGTTTTATTTTATTACACCGCTCCCGCGTACCTAAATGGATTTCGCAATTTTCCGCTTTGCAGAAGTTCCCCCAACTCGACCTTTCCACCTTTTTTTATTACTCCAGCCCGTCCCCTCTCTCTTTCTCACTCCCACACTGTCTCTCTCTCTCTCTCTCTCTCACTCTCTCTCTCTCTCTCTCTCTCTCTCTCTGGACGCGGTACAAGGGTAGGCGTATAAACCTTTACCTTTGCGGATACGGCAAATTAAAAAAAAATCCATTAAAATAAAATTATTGCGGTCCGTTGCTTGGCATCGAGCATTCAGTAGTGAAGTAAAAATTACCTTAATTAAATTTAGCCGATGTTTATACCTTGTAGAAATTAACTTGTAGCAAACTGCGGAATGCACAAACCCTGCGTGGTCGTGTGATACAGAGGCGGAGCGGAGGTGCGCGTTGGCCACGTGGTGTGAGAGGGTGACGAGAGAGAGAGAGAGAGACAGGAAGAAGGAAAGAGTCCGAAAGACAGAGGGAGAAAGAGCTAATGCCAGCATGAGGGAGGAAGAGGGATTGATTATTTCGTTTTTCGGGGAGCGACATCTGTTAAGGTCAGTAGCGCCGTAAGTGTAGTGCATGTTTATCATTTGTAATGTGATGTTGATTGTATGGTGATCTTCTCTTCCTCCACTGGATGATATGTTTACACGTCTGCAAGCGGGGTTGTCCCCAACAAGGTATCCCTCACCAGCCGGGCAGCGCCTCAGCCAGGACAAGCCCTAAGCTCCCGACCGGTCTGTCGGCACGTGTGGTAGTGCAGTTTATGTGCAGATAAATGGTGTAAGTAAGGGATGAGGGTAAGTCAAGGAAGAGGAAGGAAACGTCACGTGCGGTCCGTGGCCCGTTTGCTAGGGTACTGCTCCTGCATTTGCCTGCGTTTGTTTTCGGAGTAAGCACGCAAAACTACTGATCAGAGCTGCCGGCCGCTAGAATTCACCTCCAGATAGCGGGCGACTTCGATCTAGCTATTCTGAGTCGAAAACCCTACCATCGTAGGGTCTCGTACCCTAATACCTCCCAGTCACAGTCACGGCAATGACATCATTTGAAGCCCTGAGCCACCTCAGCCGGTGAGGGACAGGGAGGAAGGAGTCTCCGAGGGAGGGACGGAGAGCGAGCGAGCGAGTGAGAAAGAGAGAGAGAGGGGGGATGAGAGAGACAGAGAGTTGGCACGTGCAGGTTGCTGCAAGTCTCGGAAAGCTCATCTGGTGGTTGGATTGAGGCGGGCTGGGGAACGTACCTTGTAACCACGAAGCTGGAGTAGGTAGGTAGGTAGGTATGTTGTAAAACTTTTTTTTTCTGCGTGTCTGCGGGGTGGGCTGCGAGAAAGTATTTAGTTTGGCGTGTTATCCGGTTTTTCCACTCTGACGGAGATGTGCGTAATATGAGGAAAAATGTTTTTGTTTGGAGTTAGTTGTAATCCTCGCTGGTTGTTGCGGCATCTGCTTGTAGCGATTAAGTTTTGTCTCCTGGCGTAAATTTACACATGTGTTCTGCTCTAAAGAACCATCTCCGGGCAAATAGATGTTATAATGCAGAATAACGAATACTCTTTAGCCCGGCAGGACAATTTCAATTATTCAATTTCTGTTATCCTCATTATCAAGGTCAAAAGTTATTCTCTGGATAGAAATTATAATATACGATTCCTTCCAATGGTTCTTTTTACATCTTTCTGAGATTAATTGTAGTTTCATGCCAGAGCAGTAAATTAAAAGTGGCTCACGTACAGTGAGAGATAGTAGTTTTGTCATTACTTCTCACTCTTTCGTAAATCACACACATTTAAGCTCAGGTTGCTTCTCTTGAAAAAGCATTAAGTATATAAAACCGCTGTCCTGTTGCTTTGTTGTAATTTTGGAAAGGATATGCAAGAAATCACTCAATATATTAATATAATTTGTTTTAACATACCTTGTTTATTTGCTACAAAGCTTCGCCCTTCTTTCTTGCAAATGTTCCTACAGACGTTTTCGATCCCTTCAAAAGTTAAAAAGGCGGTTTAAATGTTCTAAGGAAATTTCAAATTATTAAGATTTGGGTCGCCCCAGGGGAATGTACATCTTTCAGAAAGTGATGTAAACATTATTTTATTGTTTGTTATTGAAATTAAAGAGGTACAATTAAAGAATATGGGCAAATTTGTTTTAGTAATAGGTATTGCGCAATTTAAGACCTGGAAACAGAATGTAATATCCAAATGGATACATATTACGCAAAAATAACCACCACACGCAGTTTCACTAACGTCATATAAACACTAAATTTTAAATGAATTACAGAACACACAAACTGCGGTTCGCCAAATGCCACATTTAGGGATTAACTCGGAATTTTCAACATTTATTTTTCGACTGTTTGACCAGGAGTGGGTAACAAATGTGTACCGAATTAAAACAAGCATATTTTTACTTTCTCAAAATAAGTTTCACTTGCAAAATATTTTTTGAGAAAATTAATTTATAGAAACTAGTTGTTTGCTTTTTTATCAAGTTCACTTTTGAATCAACACTGATGTCTAATATCTTGGCGGACAGTGGTCAAGTTTCGAAAATTTTCGTTTGGAACGTATCTTATATTGCTTTTCACTTCTAATGGGTCTTTTTAGGTAAGAGGATTGGAGGAGCAACAAGAGATGTGACATAAATGTCAATGTTTTCAAAACATTGATGTTTTTATAAAATCATCGTTGTATATAACATCGATTTTTGAAGATTTTTTTAACAGCGATTTGTTATGTTAGATATTTTTAAGCGGTTGATATTTTATTTTTTAATGAACAAATTACCATCAAAATACGGGCTTGTAATAATTTTGTAATACATGAATTGGAAATTCTTTACATCAACGTGAAAAAGTGAACGAAAAATAAATAAAAAAAGGAATTGGCGATAAATTAAGTCTGCATTATTTTTGAAATATCCAATCAACTTGAAATATCCAATTAATTTTCAACACCGATGTTTAGAAACATCGATGTTCTGTTGCCGATGTCGAACCCCTGGGAGTAACTCATATCCCGGTCCTAAGAAGGGGGAATGATAGGAGACAGGATGGAGAAGAAAAGATCGCGGGTGGCTTGTGACCCGCTGGTCCTTGCATTCGTACCCATTGCCCCCCAAAAGACACAGACAACTTCAACGATTTTTCTCTTCGATCCTTCAAATGCCTTGTATTGTTAACAGTGGAAATTGTAATAGTCATAAACACTTCGTCTCACTCAGTGGCTCGTTGGTTAGAGTGCTCGGTTTCCATGGCTTCGGGTTCAATTCCCGGCCGAGGCAAATTATACTGCTGCGCTTTCCTTACAAATGTCTTAGTACCTATTGCTACGTGACGATGAGAAAGCCCACTTCTAAGGCTATGAAGACCAGTATATACAGTGAAAGGATGTCTTCGCGATAACCATGCAAATCCCTTATCCCATGGCCGAGAGACCGCTTATCGGTCATGGCCCATAGCGGGCTGTCGACCCAAAAACATATACATCTCAATAATGCAAGTTCTGAAACGTCTGAAAACTAGATGTTGTTATTTCCAAGAACACTAAAGTGTTTCCCATTCCTGGCCAGATACTATTCACGGCATCAAACGTGTGTCGGTATCACGGGTGACGGTATCCGAATTGTTTAACCATAGTCCGGGAAGTCACGGAAGTTAAGCAAATCGAGGCATCGCGGGTTACAGGATGGGTGACCGTCTGGAAACTCCAGGTGCCAAGACCCTGGCCGAAGGAATACAAGGCAATGACTGTCTAGGACTGTTGATGACTGACTAGCTTCATGAAGGATTGCTCCACGTTCGATGCCAGCACGAATGGTTAAAGAAAGTTGTTACGGAAGCCATAACATATCTTAAAAATCGTCCTGTCATCTGGAGCAAATATACCTTAGACGATAACTGGCAAGCTTAATAGAGGATTACACCATTTTGACGCCAGTATGAATGGTTATAGAACATTGTTACAGAAATTATAACAGACCTTAAAAATCTTCTTGTCATCTAGGGTAAATAGACAGTAGACTGATTGGCTTAACGGCGATTACTATACGTTCAACACCAGTTTGAATGGTTAAAGGAAATTGTTACGTAAACAATAACAATTTCAAAAACAACTTCCCTTCATCTAGAGCAAATTGACCTTGGTGATGACTGAGTAGCGTAACGGTGGATTACTCCACGTTCGACGCTAGTACGAAAGGTTGGAGAAGGTTGTTACGAAAAACAAAAATGTTTTTTAAAAAATTCCTGTCATCTAGAGCAATAGTACCTTATCACGGAGGATTACTCCACGTTCGACATCAGTACGAATGGTTAGAGAAGGTTGTTACGAAAAACGTAACAGTACTTAAAACAACGTCCTGTCATCTACAGCAAATTGATCGTATATTCGACACCCCTGCGCGGGTACAAACTTAAGGGCGGTCGTTGCCCTAATAGGCGTTGCCATAAAACCAACCCCCCCGTGCCTATATTCCCCGACCTTTTCGCGAAGTAACAGCACGTTACAGCACGGTCGAGAGGCTCGTAGGTTGTATAATTAATAGCCTACGCCTTTATAGGCTGTATACTCCACCGTCGGGGAGTAAGTCTCGCTGAGAAATCTAAACCGAAAGATTAGTGTGAAAATATGAACGTTTTATTGTTTGTTTTAGTGGTGTTGGCAACAGTGTTTCGTTGCGACGCACGTTTCGCTTTTATTTTCGCGTTTATGAACGGAATTCGTGACGAACGAGGTAAAACGCGATCTACGTTCCGGAGTTCAAACAGTGAGGTGTTTACACGGTGTTTTCATTCGTATTGTACAGTCACCTTCATAATTATCAGCATTAACTAAATTTTAGAATGCGATTTAAATTTCTAAGGGTTTGACAGCCACCGAGTTCCGGAAGAGAGGGTCTCTGATATCCGAACGGAATATTTACAGTAAACCCTCATTAACACGAATTCTAAGGGACCGAAATAATCGGAGTTCGTGTTACAAAAATTTGTGTTATACGAGTATTATGAATGTCCGTATTACCATAATTTCTTGCAGGGACCGAAGTTTTTTGTTCGTATTACGGCGAAATGTCTGTTCAGCAAGTTCGTGGTAACGAGGGGTTACTGTATATTTAAAACAATAGTCTTTATTAAAAACACTAAGAGCTCTCGTTCAAAAAGAAAGTTTAGTTTCCTAGTTAAAAAACTTCGTGAATTTTTCATCGAATGAAAACAAGAGGATCCTAGAGAGAAGAAATCACTTGCTTTTATTAAATGGTTTTATAGCAAAAACACTCTCTTTTAATAATAGATTAAAATTAATAGAATGAACGTTTAACTGCTATAATTTCTTCATTATGACTTCAAGACCAACTATAATACAATTACAATGATATACTTTCACGATTTAATACAATTACAAGGATGCACTTTCACGATCAGGTTTTACTTGACGAAGCAAAGATAATAAGCATTGGAAGTACGAATATTGACCGTTTATAAATACAAAGGTTAGTGAGCGGGTACAAATAAACGCAACGTACAGTAAATGTCTGACCCGAGTATCCCTCAACAAAAACTTTTCGGTTATTGTAATTGTAAGTGATGTATTATTTTTTTAAGTTAAAGTGTGTAGCAAGTTATCTTACAATAGTCCACCACAGTATACATGTAGAGATCGTGGTAAGTACACATTTTAATTACATTTCAAGTAAAATTTTTACCTCTTTGATCACAAAAAAATGGTGATTGTATTATTTCAGAATATGTAAACCTCTCATATTTCACCAGTTTTGGAGAAAAAGAACATGAAAAGAAATTTTGGGTGTTTTCGATTTTCAATACTGTGCGTATGTAGCAATTTTTGACTGTAATTTTTCTACAGTTTTTCCTTCTGTGCAATGTAATCGCAGGGGTTCTGTTAGTTTCTACTGATGTCACGATAAAGGTGGCACTACGAACAAATCAGCATCAAGTATAGACGTCCGTGGTGGGGTAGAGGAAATGAAGAAAATGATAGTGAAGAAGAGAGAGATGAATGTGAAATATTATGGAATAGGAAGAAAAGTAGGTATATGGAAAATAGAAAAGAAAAGAAGTAGAGGAAGAGAGAATAATTTAAAATAAAATGAAAAGAAAAATATTATTAACTTGATGGGTATACAAATTGAGGTAAAAAATACAGGAAAAGAAAAGAAGTAGGAGAAAATTAGAAAGGTAAGTAATGTAAAATTGTAAGATAACGTACCTTATTACTTAAGTGTTTAATTACGAAATTCGTGGAAGACTTTCATTCTCTCTCTCTCTCTCTCTCTCTCTCTCTCTCTCTCTTTCTCTCTCTCTCTGTCTTTATCTCGTCTGAAATGATGTCGCTAAGTGTGAGCAATGTAATCGCAAGGATTCTGTTAGTTTCTACTGATGTCACGATAAAGGTGTCACAGATCTTTGGACCGTCTTAGTTGGCTCGGGGCCTCAATTGATATCACTGCTGTGCCTCTGACTAGGAGGTCCAGCGTTCGAGTTCCGACGGTGGCAGGATTATCGACACTAGCTTCTTAGCTAGGTCGAATTCAGCTGCTATGAGGAGAGTAATTCCAGCTGCTGACTGCTGTGATCGGTAGTTTATCGTGGTATTCTCCAAACAACATCCGGAGAATGCCGGAGAAGTTCCCTAACTCCAAAAAGGCCAGAGACCGCGCGCGATCTTTCCTTCCTCTACCTTGTCCTATCCTCACTCTTTACTTTTACACGCTTACACTTACACGCACTACATTACCACAGGCCGTGAGTCCAGTCAGGAGCTAAGAGGTTGTCCCCGTTAGGGTGTAATGGTGCGGCGTTGGTTGGATATATCTAGTTGGGGAAATCGCCGCAAGGCAACGAGTAGATTGGCGCTCGATGTCGCCATCCGGGGAAGATCACCACCACCTCCCTCATAAAAATCATGGACTATACTTACGGTATTAAATGTCTGTAGAAGTTGACGCGCTCGAAATCACTAATCAATCAAAGATCATTGGAAAACAAACGACCGCTTACTGTGTTGTTGATAGTTGTCTCCAATCCGGTTGTAGATTATAGTATCATCACGGTGTGTGATCTGGATTTGAGATGGAGCATTCAGTGGTTTTTTTATGTTGCTTTGTTGAGTGTTTGATTTTTTGGATGCCGCTACTTCCGCAGGTACATTTAAAGTTCGTGTTCTTGTTGTTCTGTTACATATTGTATTTTTACAATAAAAGTAAACTTCGCTCGCACAATAACCATTGTATATTTTTGTATTGATACTCATTGTTTTCTATGTTTAATATGGAAGATTCTAAACGTTTACCTAAGTTACCCGTTCCTCTTAACTGAGCGACTACGAACATGTTGGGTCGTAAGTGTAGTGTATGTTTTACTTGGGAGGTGGAGGTAGTCTTCCCCCGCTGGATGCCGAGATCCAGTTCCGACCTACCGACGGCTAGTGGGGTTTTCCCCAACCAAGTAACTCCCACCAGCGGGGCACCGCTCCAGCTGGGACAAGCCTGACCGGCCTCCCGGCATGTGTGATAGTGTAGTGTGTGTTACCAGTGCGTGTAAGGAGAGAGGATAGGAAAGCAAGAGTTAGGAAAGATCGCGCACGGTCCGTGGCTCGTTTATTAGGGGACTATTCCGGCACCCGCCTGGTGTTGATCGGAGATACCATTGAAAAGTCCCGATCAGAGCAGCCCGCCCCTAGAATTCTCCTCTAGGCAGCGACTGAATTCGTATTAGTTGACATGCTTGTGTCGAAAATCCTGTCGCCAATAGGACTCGAACCTAGGACTCCCCGGCTAGAAAGAAAGAAAGAGAGAGAGAAAAAGAGAGAAAGAGAGAGAGAGAAATACAGAAAGAGAGAGAGAGGGAGAAAGAGAAAGAAAAAGAGAGATAGAGAAAGAATAAGAGAAAGAGAGATAGAGAAAGAATAAGAGAAAGAGAGATAGAGATACAAAAAAGAGAGAAAGAGACAAAGAGTGAACACCATTTCAACACAATCCTGTTGCTCCTGCAACGGGTTCCGGCGGGCAGGTCAAGGGTGTTGGGGGTGGGGGCGGGGTTGGAAGCGGGGGAAGGGGCTTGTGGGGGGGCGAGGCGTGAAGGGGGGCGGGGAGGTCCCGCGGGGAGGGATAAACGAGTCACGCAGCGCGCCCGCCGCCCAATTAAACGAAATTAACAAACTGCGCTAATTGAATATTTCATTCGTCCACGATATCCAGTTCTCTAGCTCTGTCGCAGAACTGCACTCCGGACGATGTTAAATGGCCAGAAGGTTAAGCCAACGCCTACAAATGATGAAATTTATTACAAAAATGTATTGTTTCAAAACATAAGAAAAGCAATTAAAATAAGTAACATAACATAACATAAGTAACAAAAATAAATGATTTT
Organism: Acheta domesticus; assembly: GCA_031308135.1. Classification (NCBI taxonomy): domain Eukaryota; kingdom Metazoa; phylum Arthropoda; class Insecta; order Orthoptera; family Gryllidae; genus Acheta; species Acheta domesticus. The sequence continues at coordinate 81,886,583 of JAHLJT010005437.1, read as the reverse complement.
ATTGGTTATCTGCAATATCGTATGTCATGGTAAAACAATATTTTTGTTTCTGATGTACTGACGTGATGGCTTGAAATCTTGTTTTTCTTGAAGTATACTTTTCGAAACAGAACTGTGCAGTTTCTCTTATTGTCAGATTTTAAGCCCCAACTAATTTGAATATTTTCAATCTAACACATTTTCTACTCTTCCGAGTATCCTGAAATGAAGCCTTCCTTGTCCCGCAATCCGCATTCTCCGCCTGAATTATGCTTTTCTTAACCACCTCCATTACCTCACTTTGTTTCCTTTCATTACGCATCTTCGTTCGACTTTTTCTTCTCCTTTCACCTCGCGGTCGTAGTGAGAATGACGGTGGTACATACATTTATACATCTAACACAATTCGTTAAATTAACCTAAGCCGTCAATGTTTTGTGTTCGTCTTACATTCCTCGACACGAAATCTCTCGCTGAAACGAAGTAATGTTTGACTTTTTAGCACACTCTTCATTTTGCAGCCTTTATACTGCTCTGTCTAGCGAAGACAATTCTTTTCTACTCTTCGAGCATCCTCAAATCAAGCTTTCCGCTCCACCGCAACCACGACAATGACATACTCCGTCTGAGTTATGATTTTTTAACCACCTCAACTCCCTCTCGCTTTTTTTTCCTTTCACTACGTACCTTCGCTAAACTTTTTTTCCCCCTTTCCCCCGAGGTGTTGGTGGGAATGATGAGGGGTTGGGAATGGGGGGGGAGGTAGTGGTGGTAAATTGTTCTTTAACGAAAGGCGGATCCCACCCCCGCACTCGCCTCATGGGCTACCCTCTCGAGCAATTTCCCCGGCAGTTAAAATCACGGGTGCCAACCCCCCCACCTCCCGACGGCTTCCGGTTAATTAAGTTGGCAGGCCTGCGTGTCAAGCGAGAGTGTGCTGGCGGTGGCGGGAGCCCTGGAGAAGGCTGGCGGTGCCCCTTACAGTGGGCCAAAACGGAGAGCAGGGCTATTGGTTCAGAATGTTTATAATAAAATGCAAGACACTCAAGTGTTTCAAACAAAGTTAACATTTTACGTTAACATTTTGTTAGAAATGTTAACGTAATTTAGCCTAGAAACTGCAAATTAAAAAGCGGTTGAAGTTTGTAAACCAAGGCGGTGGCCGAAATGTATAAACAAATAAGTCTGTTATTTGTGCTCTGGGTCGTGCAGCGTTAAGCACTTCTCGTAATACCAACTTCTTTTAAGAAAAAACATCTTGAAATAAGTGCTTACTCGTGAGGAATCTTTAGCTAAAAACTCATTTGTATCGATGGTTCTTAATGAACTCTTAAATTCTTTACAGACCGCGGCCGTTAAGTGTGCCTTTTCGTTCCTCTGTTGGGTTGCAATGAGTTGAGAAGTTGATAATAACAGGACAGTATTAAGAAAAATAATAATGAATTGAATCCTCACCTACATCTGTAAGTCGAACATCTGATATTCAATCGTCAACAACTCAATAACTCAAACGTCCGTAACTCGAATATCCGTTACTTGAACGCCCGTAACTCGAACATCCGTAACTCGAACATCCGTAACTCGAACATCCGTAACTCGAACATCCGTAACTCGAACATCCGTAACTCGACCATCCGTAACTCGAACGTCCGTGCTCAAACATCGGAAACTAGAATATCCCAAAGCCGAACGCCTTAAACTGGAACGTTCCAAGCTTAAACGTCTGTAAATCGAACGTTGATAACTCAAATATCCGTTACTCGAACGTCGCAAACTCGAACAACCTTAACTCACAAATGTAAACTAATACAGCCATAACTCAGACATTCGTAAACCGAACTTCTCTAACTTGAACGTCCGTAACTCGAACATCCAAAACCCGAACGCTCGTAACTCGAACGCCCGTAACTCGAACTCCCGTAACTCGAACGCCCGTAACTCGAACGCCCGTAACTCGAACGCCCGTAACTCGAACGCCCGTAACTAGAACGCCCGTAACTCGAACGCCCGTAACTCGAACGCCCGTAACTCGAACGCCCGTAACTCGAACGCCCGTAACTCGAACGCCCGTAACTCGAACGCCCGTAACTCGAACGCCCGTAACTCGAACGCCCGTAACTCGAACGCCCGTAATTCGAACGCCCGTAACTCGAACGCCAGTAACTCGAACGCTCGTAACTCGAACGCCCGTAACTCGAACGCCCGTAACTAGAACGTCGGAAACTCATGTAGGCTTAACTGAAACATCTCTACGTTAAACAGCCACAACTGAAGCGTACATAACTCGAACATCTTTAACTCCAACCTCCGTAACTTCATAACGTAGCTAGACCCACTGAACGGCGCTCGAGGAGGCGATGCGGCGGCGGCGGCGGAGAAGCGGCGGTGGGGGTAACCGGGGCTGATGGGAATTACCCATAGTTCCGCGGGCCTTAACAAGATAATGCCGCCGCCTGAACGTTGTGTGGGAGAACGCAAGCGCAGAGCGCGGCGACGGCGGCCAGTGGAACGAGACAGAAAGAGAGAGCGAGAGAAAGAGAGGGAGAGAGGGAGAGAGAGGGAGAGAGAGGGAGAGAGAGGGAGAGAGAGAGAGCGATGGAGAGAGCCGAGAAAAATTAAGAGACAGTGTGAAGGAATGAAGACACAGAAACAAATGACAGGGCTTTGGGGGTAATAGGCTCTAAAATAAGGATAAATCGAATCACAAAGAAAATACACGTTTCGATTTTCAAAACTTCGAATTATAAGGATTTTTATTTAATGAGTTAATACACGTAGGTGTTGAGGGGGATGTTTCTGGGAAGAATAAAAAGCAAAGAGGGATTAAATGGAAGCTGTTATGTGTGCGAAAGAGACGAATAGGGAATTAATATTTTACAAAATAGGAAGGATACAGTACATAAAAATAATGTTCAACTAAAACGCAAAGAAGTTAAACGTTGCGATATATAATGTTAGTGTTTATATCGGTGTCGATTTATGGAAATTAAACTGTGCTTACACGTAATGAAGAGAGAAAAGAGGGAAATTAGAAAATAAAAATAATGAAGTAGGGCGGATAAGAGCTAGAGAAAAAAACAGATGACGGAGATTTAAAGGTAATGTAGAAAACTATCTAGATATTGGATCTAAGGGACAGTTGGATGTTTAGATTTTTACGATTTATAGAATATTCATAACTTCGAAAGAAAGAGTTCAAAAATAAATTGAAACAGAAGATAGAAAAGTTGCTGTAGAAAATAAAGTCAGAAAAATATGTAAGATCTTCAGAGCAACGGAAGGGACGAGAGCCAATGTTTAAGAGATAATAGTATGAAATATTAAATAATCCAGTAAGGCTCAGACACTCATTCTGGAACTTCGACAGTTTAAAAATATCAGGATATCAATGGGTCTCACAACGAACTAAACAACTGTGTTTGCACGAGATTCAAAAATAAAATATCAAAACAACAAAAACCGATTGGGAGATGTCGAAGATAGTAATAAAAAATTTAGTAAAAACAGAAATCGAGATCGAGGGGTTGAGGAGTGAAAGAAGTAAGAGGGATATAAGTAAAGATAAAGAAGAGTAGGAGAGAAAGAGATGGAATAGGAAAAGGAAGCAATAAACTACTG